>JAYJLZ010082219.1:5826-17012 GCA_036873915.1 Tubulanus ruber | reverse complement strand
AGTCACCCCTTCATCGACCCGTTATTTCCTGGCATTGTTTTTGCACGCAGGTTGGTTTGACTTGGCTAACAATTTCCTTCAACTTCCCATCAGTAATAAAATAAATTGTACCGTAGACAATAATCCGTTATTGGTTTATGAATAACAGTTCCGGATGGTCTATAAAAGTCACTAATTATGCATTACGATGTGTCATGCCAAGCATTTCTCTTTAAGGTCAATATCTTGACTTTGTTGCTTTCTTAGCCGAAGGAAATTGGGTATGAAACATTCACAAAGCTGACAAGCCACGGGAATCTAGAAATTGGAAAAAGCTATTAGAAAGCAGATTAACAATTAATTCCTAAATGTCTCTTTTAGTTACAGCATTTATCAAAGTATTACAGGCAATTAGCTTTAGAAAAGATTAAGAACTGCCACTGGTCGGCTGTCTGCTACAGACCTGACGGCGACAATGCGATTCACAAGATATTGGCTATTTCTTTAGTTTTCCTGCGGAACGCAAGAATAAAGGACTCCGACATTATGAAAAAAAACGACTATATTGATCGATAATCATCCAAACAATTATCTAAGGTAGATGTTTGTATACGCGACTTCAACTATTTACAATTCCGCGATCAAAATCTAAGAACGGAATTAAACAGATGACGAATGTGCAGGTTGCACTGAGAAATTCAACAGGTGACCATTGCACTATCTTGCAACTTTAACTTATGTTAGAATATAAACATAAACCCTGGTCTTATCAGTTTTAGAAATGTAAAATAGAGTAGATAAAAGCCTTCTTATTTGTACTGTCGGATGATTCTGTGAGAAAAGTGAGAGAAGTTTTCACCTGGTAAATTTCTTGTCATTTTTTTCAAAGAGAAATATTCGGTTTCCGAACAAGGGAGATCTATTATCGATTATATTCCTATTGACGAAATTTCTTATGGCGTTCAGAATTATATTTAGCAGTTTGCACTCCTTTTTACGCCTACAACCTGTGCAGTAAACGCTCATTATTGTCTTGCACAGTTTGAAAATATTCTTTTAAGAGATGTCAATTCGTTTATATAGAGTTCCTTTGCATAATTGATAAAACCGCGACTCCCATTTTAGTGCCGCATTATTTGGCAAACAAATGAATGAATGAAGTTGGCAGATGATTCAAATCTTATTCACTGAAAATAGCACGAAACAAAAAGTATAGCACAGCTTGATTCTATGAGGGTTATATAAAAAAAATAAGCAGCCCGACTTTGGAAAGAGCATTAAAAAATATAACAAACCTAAAATCAATAATTCTAAGCAATGGTGTGGTTTAGAAATAAAGATACTTTTCAAATATAAGATACATTTACATATTTTTGTAAAAAATGCACGAAAAAATATCATGTGAAAGGTTCATATTTCATCGATCGCAGAACATCTGTCAACTTCACGCCATAAATGGTATAAATCATACCTTCTGTAAGTCTACAAGAGTTAAAATTACTTTGATTTAAGCCTTACTGTACATGCTTGTAACAGCTTGGTGCTACTGGTAAACACCCATAATAAGCCATTATTCTGAATAATTATGTCTTGTATTCCAGATGGAAGCATTGTAAAACTTTTCTTGTAGAATATGTATATGCATGTTCATGAATTTAAATCTGCTCGTCGACATATGATGTTCTACGAGTTATATGCAATGCAAATTTACCTTACTACAAATCGATTTGAATCATAAAAGAATATTGCCGCTTTCCGCAATGCTTCACTTATGTTTCTTAATTGCGCTCTCCTTCAAAGATATTATTCGCTTTCGTTAGCGTAAGTATCCAGAAATTTCTTCAATTGATTTTCTTTCCTATTGAATATTCTTTTTAAGCCTTTTGATCGTATAAATGATGCATTACCAACGCCTTTGCGCTTTCTTATTGAAAGCCATTTTGAAGAGTTATTCATTTTGAAATAATTAAAGCACGAATAAAATTCACCAGCTTATTTCGACCTTTATACATTACTAATAGAATCAATTTTGAACTATATAACTGTTGTAACGACCACCCAGGAACGAAAAACGAGTTTATCCGTTTTTTGAGAATTATTCTTGCTATAATGGTTCATTTTTAGTAAGTAACAATATTTATATCAGTGAAGTATTTCCCTTAGGCCATTTTGAAATATATAGTATCGATTGTATGCACATATCGATATGAAAATTTTCCGAACCAGGTAATTATTTCTACATAGTCTCAGACATGGTTACTGTCGAAAGAAAACTGCCAATTTCCAATTAACCTAGAAGCAAACTCTACTGGACTAAGTTTTAACTAGAGAATCGTTTTTTGGAATATAAAATACCACGAAGTCCTTAACTAACATCTTTTAAGCTTCTCTTTATGCTACGTTGAATATAGAAATTCTCAATTGCAGAAAAGCTGTCATAAATATGCTTGGAATAGAAATGGTTCACAGCATAAATTCATAGTAAAAAGTAGTGCTCAAAATTGGACGTAAATAGGCCACGTGTCCGAACCAGAGCCACACGTTGTCGAACAACGCACCTGAATATGAGAAACTGAACAAAGAAACCTAACAATTATTGACAAAATCTTATAAGAAATAAAACGCACAAAGAATTTCCTATTATTGATAACAATAAAGCATGTCATCAACTTTCTCATTTTCTTTACCCAGCTCATTTCGATATTCTAGGCTTCCTCTATTTGTATAGAAGACAAAGGGCCGGCGAAGGTGTCTGCGATGTATTTCAATAACTAATTCCCGAAAGCAGTCAACACAATAATATATTCACGCGGGGTAAGGGCAGGGGGCAATATTTGAGCAAAAATTATTTACAAAAATCCAGAAGAACTTTCTCAGTGCGATTGTTAAAAATTTGTAACAGACTTCCTGTGGTTGTAGATGATGCGTAAGGCTGATATCATTTTTTAAGTTTTGCACGGTCTGCGGGTTTTGGTTTATTAGTTATTTTCTATATTCACTCGAGTAATACGGGACCAGATGCTATTCTATTGTTGAACGACTATCCGTTGATGGAGAGATCGACATCAACCCCGAAGGGTTTGATTTTACTGATACGATACGTTTATTCAAAAGACAAGAAAAGTCAATTTTGTCTCTTGAATTTTGGTTTCAATAACAATCATGCTTAGCTTAACGCTACTATGCAACAAAGAAAGCGCAAACTTTGTTAATCTGATACTTAGGGAATCGATACCTAATTGTTGGTGGAATAAGGCGAATAGAACTTTTTCTTATCGACCAAATATCACTTTTCATATAAAATGTCGTTCTTATTCCGTTAATGTTTCTATTTTATAAACTAGGGTGTTTGAGGATTGGTTTGATAATACCAATTTGCTGAAGGCAAGAATATGGGTGTAACTTTGTAATAAGAAGACTCGACTTTTTAGCTTATGCCTAAGACAATATGCTTGCTTTCTGCACATCCCACGTATATGATCAACACTTGTCGAATGGAAGTAATATTGCAATATTTAGATTAGTTACTTAAAAAACAAAGGTGTTACCCTCTTAAGAGATAAGCTGACGGATCCGTTTTTTAAAATGAGTGCATTAAATTAATATACGGTAAAAATAATTTGAAATAAAAGGATATGATATGCGCCATACTTGCTTCGTATGGTGGTGAGTCACAGCGTTGTTTGTCGATGTACATGTCTTTATGGTCTTTTCTCATCATAGGCATAGTCAAGCCTCCGCAATCATGCGGCGATAGGTGTCCATTAGGCGAAAAGTGGTCCATAGGTGGCGACCGCGAGACATCGTGGAATGCTGAATGATGTTCTAGGTTGCCATGCATAGACATAATATCGGAATGCTGCAAACTCGGGTTCGGAATGGCTACTGATGTTGGCAAGGACACGGGGATCATCGGGTAACCATCGTGCGTTAAATGGTGAAGCATCATCTTCTCTTCGTGTGAACCATCGTGAAGCAGTGCTCTAGCAGCTCGTGGCGACAGTCTGGTATCGGTAACTTTCGTTCGCTTCTTCTTCGGGGTGTTGACGATCAGAGGCAGGGCTTCGGTCTGTTCTGGCTCTTTCTTTGGCGGATGGAAGAGCGCGCTGTGATGGTGTAATCCCGGTGGAAAGAATGGGAATGGATGGAATGGATGATGAGCAGGAAGTGGATGGAATGTCGGATCAGGGAATCCGTTTGGTATAGCAAGATCTGGAATTCTAAATGGCGTTTTGTCAGTGACTTTAGTTTTTGTTGGCTTGTGCTCGATTTTGTTTGGCGTACAAACTCGATGGTGCAGCGACGAAGGTACAACTACGTTGGATTTTACGTCGTGATGCGGAGATGGAGAGGATCTTGAGAGATTATTCATCAGTCTAGATTTATTATCGTGCAAAAATTTTGTAACGACAGCATCTACAGTGCTACTGATAACGTCTTTTATTTCATTTTTTATAGATTTAGCCAATTCCTCGATTCCAGATTTTGAAGGCAGTACAGTTTCAGATGGTTTACTAACGTCCACTTCCTGTTCGCTGACTAGTTTGCACACCTGATGAATAAAATGGCTAGGCTCTATATCTTTATTTTCTAAATTTAACAACGGCAAGCTTGATTTTGATTTTTCGTCTACATTAGTATTGTTATTGTTCGTTTCTTTTCCATTATCGTTTATACAATGACTAGGTTTTCTGAGATTTTCTACGTTCACACTAGAATCAACAGTGTCTAGACCCGCAGCTGACGTTTTCTCAAATAAATGAATATATTTTTGTTGCATATCAAATAACTGCTGTTGCATCTGCTTTAGTTGGTCCTTGAGGTTGTCTTTATCGGTTCGATTCTTCTTTGAAATCGGCTCGTCGTCGTCATTTAATCTGACGTCATGCTGCTGCGGTTGATACTGTTTTCGTTTATTGTTGCGTTTCTCGATGGGTGCGTTGGCTAAATCTGGTTTATTCGGCGCCGACGGAGAAAGTCTCATAAAAGTGATAATATTTTCTACTCTAGCACGCTTGACCTTCAACGCTTCGGGGTCGCTGGGACTCAACTGGCCACTGGAGCTTCCACCTGGACTTATCAACGGCGAAGAACAAGAACGTTTGTTTTGATTCTTGTCCATTTCACCATCGCTTTCGTCTGAATTTGAGAGTCCTTGTGAAACGACCGACATGTCTAAATTGAGTTCTCCGTTGCGATAAAGTTCTCGTTCGTGTAATAACTGATTGACCATGGCGTTGTGGTCACCGTTTATGGCGATAGGCGACTGTCCATTGACAAGTCTGCGTTCTCGGTCATGTATGATGTCTCGCAGCAGTTTGTTGGTATCTGGAGAAAGTTTATAATCGAGAAAGACTTCGCTGTTGACGGCTGGGAATTGACTAGATCGTTTCATGTTCCCCGAGTCGCCGTCGTTATCTTCTTTATCTGAGATGTCTGGGTCGATGAGTTCGTCTTCATCAATTTGGTCATCGACGTTCATAACTGACGAGTTCATACTGTCGAATTCGCGACTTTCCTCCTCGCTTTCAACCATGCGCATATTCTCCTCCCTTGATCGGCTGAGGTCGCCACTTAAGTTTTCCACAACTGCTGACATGGTTTCTTCAGATTCGCATGCCTGTAAAAATAAAAATCCTTAAATCTTTATTCAATTATCATTTATAAGCATGTTTCTACTATACCTACTATTTATACCCAAATACACGACGTAATAGAATATATAAATAATAAAGATATTAAATAAGAGACTTAGTATAGGTTAACAGGATACATGGTGATAAATTAACAAAGGCTTGGCAGGGGTAACGCCTAAGAAACGAATGTTGTTAACAAGTATTTATCTTTCACACCTTGATATCATTTTTCGCACAATTTCACCGTAAGACATCAAGAACAATGATGACTGCGGCTGCCCAGGGAGGTGCTGCCATATCTCGCACTTGTGCCACAGTTGATAATTGATCTATAAGGCGTTAATAATTAGTTTCGATATTTTCTCCTAGGGCCACTACTGCCCAATACTGTTCTTAAACAAAGCTTTGCAGGATATTATATTTCTCGAAGTTCGAGCCAGGTGAATATGCAGAACCTAAGCATCTGTTGTTGCTTCTTGGTGACAATTATTTGTTCTTTGGAGACGCATTGAACAATTGCTTTTTGAAAGATATGCATCTTTACCAAATATAAGTGCAGTCAAGTGTACAACGACACGATTTGCTTATTGGCTCTCTCAAAGCTCATAAAATTTCCTATTTGAAATATCATTTGAATTAGTAATTGTGATGTCGCCTGACGGATGTTAAAGTGCCCATGGCATCATGATGGGTCCCCTTTCTTATGGTTACTATCTTCAAACCATAAAGCATTTCCTTGGCTTGATGGGATGGTGGTTAGGCCGCGTGCGAAGAACTAACAGCGACACGTGGTTGCCATTGTCTTTCGGGCAAACCGTTGGATAGCAAGTCTCGCATTGATAACTTAGCACAAATAGAGAAAAGTGAATAAAAGCCTTTAGAGATTTTTATACCCTGCTGATAAATGCATCTTGTCGTTTTTATAGTACACCTGACGCATGGCGTTTAGTTACACGGGTTTCCCTTGTATTATTTGAATTTTAATAATAGAAACATATCTCGTTTTGCGAAAGATTTTAGACTCGACCATGATGTACATTTATTTTCGTCATCAACATAATCCGTCTTTGCGCATAAAACTTATAAAATACATGTAATTGTTTAAAGCCGACAACTTATCCTCTAAAGAGCTGCTTGTTTACTTCAATAGAATTTAATTCAATGTCAAGAAAAGCTAAATATCCCCTTATTATTCGCCTGACTCCATCTTGGATGACTTATTTAAGAGTAAAGTCAACACAACATACAAATTAATCAATCAAGAGCCTTTATATAACGCCAAGATTAGCATTTACTTAATCGACAACCTCTCCTTTAAAAATTAATCGAGTCTACTTAATAAAGAATAAGCAACCACGTAAATATTTTTACACGCTTTCTTGGGAGAAGTCATTAAAGGCAGTGTTGACATACCAGATTGGCCTTTCTCTTGGTGAAAGGCCCGCGTTTTGCGAGTTGGCATTCGACTGCAGACGGGATAAAAGGCGTCGTAAATGAATCAATTTTAGAGATGAAAATGTTGCGAATCGGATCGAAAACGATTGAAGGAGCGTTGAATTATTAATTCAAGAAAGTAACCTGGCGTGTGACAGTCGCCAAACTGTCAATAAATATTTCGTGACAATCAGGACGGTGGTTTTTTATATTTTCCTTGAGTCTTAATTCATAATTTAAAGCCGTTTGTCCCGACGCACATCCGAAAAACCGCCATTCATATGAAGCTGTCTAGAAAAAAAATCATCGTTCCTAACTACATAATAAATTAAGCCCGAGGCGTCGATTTTTGAAATGTATTCTTATACATCAGCTGAATTTATAACCGAGGTCTACAGATGCTACTTTTGTCTAAATGATGGTCAGGTGTTCCAATTATCTGCTCGAAAACTCGGAAGCAAAGAAAAACTAATAGTTCTCCCGTGGATCGGATTAATGCAGAGGTGTCGTATAAGACCGGGTGGCGATCGTAATAGGCCAGGTATTTCAATAAATGTCAAGTGCCGACGGAGAAAGTCAATTATGGGTCCAAAAACCACGTATTGTATCATAACCGGAGAATTCTAATTAACCTTCCTCATTGCGTAACTTTTGCCTTTTATTGTCTTGCTCGATTGGCAAACTTTAATTCCGGTCATAAGCAACAGCTGTTCCCGAAATATCTTCCCAGCCGTCGAATTGTTTCTTAATATTAAAATAAGGTGACATGGCTCTTGGCAGAAGCTATACATGCATGTAACAAGCATTCACCTTTTGAAAACGGGCTTAAAATACCTTTTAATGACACTTGTAAGCGCATAAAGTGTCGCGAAATCTTTCCATGAAACTTTTTCCCCCAGTTAATATGACCAAGGACTTTCGTTAAAATACGATTGCTCAACCGCGATTCGTACAGATGAATTTATTCATATCTAAAAGTCAACATTGATCGAATCAAGCCATAGTCAATTTTCATCCGATTAATTGCCTTCTATTGCAGCAGCTTTGCTTTCCTTATTCACATCTTTATCTTCAGTCTCCGTAGTGAGCCCCCAGGTGCGATTAACTAGTGAATTAATTTATTGGACTAAGGTGGTATAAGATTACTCGATACGGCAGGAACTGAGATCTTCAGCCTACAGTTTAGGTCCACGTGGTTTGACGAGATAAGGTTACTCATTGTGGAAGAGTCCCTTTGAGCAGTAAGAATGATTTTAATGAAAATCTCTAGTTTTCAGTAATTTCTTTAGTTGGCACGGCTTCTTTATCCATTCATTAACGCTCTATTAGAGTGCGGAAAAGATAAGACATAAAGCAATAATTCGACACGGTAAAGCTAGTTTTTATGTGGATAAGAGGCGCCATCGCGCATGTCTCAGAATGAGATTAACAAATTGGAATGTACGCAGCGTTGTGAGATTTAACACGACGTTTTGCTCAGTTAATATTAACGCATCATAAAACAACAATTTTTAGGCGTCTATCGTTTTGAAGATATAAAAATTGATCCGTGTGAATCAACAAAGCAATGAATTCTCAATAAATTATTGCAGTACCGTAGTCCAGTACGAGAAATGATTTTATTTTGTGTATAATGAAATTTTTAAATTAAAAACTGACTGGGTTATAATATTAAGTAAAGTGTAAACATACTTTATCATAAAAAAAAGGAATACGCTATCAATTCCGACGTAGTATATATGAGCTCTGAGCGACAAACGATTCAACGAGCGATGACAATGAATGTTACCACATTAATCAATGTTTCCATGTCTCATAACAGACACAAAAATATCCAGTGTATTTATTAAAATGTTTAGCTTATCTTAATACTGCACGATTAGTGCCCCCTGCGATCTAAATGTGGATCTTTAAAATGGAAAACACGCGATGAATGTTTGAGTTAATACGCGCGCGCGTGAAACATATATTAATTACGCAGTAATGAAAAGTGTTAATATAATATATCTGTACCCTGATGATACGACACGAAAAAAAACTGTTCAAAGTTTTAGTCATTTTTGTAATAACATGTATTTACAAAAAAAATCCATAAATAAATAATTAAAAACCATAATAGCTCTTTATAAATCTAAATAATCTGAACAAACCAGAACCCAAAATTTTGCGATAGAATCGAGATTTATAATTACCAACACCTATTAAGGTCGCAAGCAGACGAAGGAGGGACATAACTTACAGAGGTACGTAACTTGAAGACAAGTCCATGGAATAGTTATAGTAACAAAAGACACGATGCCAAGTAGAGGAAACAGGTTGGTCCCCTATGTTCATAACTTTTATTGGTCATATATGAATGGCGTGCTTCTTCTAGCTGTACAACGACACATGTTCAGTTTGCTCAGTAACTGTGGCAAACAAGAATGAGAAAAGACGCACAATAAATATAGGGGAAGGCGACCCGTATGAAGATATAAACTAAAGATGACGTGTGAACGACTGGAATACCATTCTAGAACACTTTTTGCTAATAAAAATACCGAAAAGGAAGTCGGTTCTCAAGAAACAGATGTTAAAGTAAACTTGGCCCACTCCTTATAGATCAGACGTGATAACTCGAATGCGTCATTGAGGAAACATGACTCAAAGAAAATGATTTTTTTTCAGTGGTCGTCTCAAGAACCGAGATACCGTGTAAACCCAATTTGAAGTAAACATCCTTGTTAACATCTCGTGACTTTCTTATTATAACAAACCGGAAGAAAAGTCCACGTCTAGTCTGCCAACGAGGATACGATTATATATCTACTATACTCGAGTATGTGGTATTAATTGCGTTGTCGGATTTTCTTTGAAATCCGTTAAAAATGACAACTTTTAAAAGACTTGATTTAGGTATTTTTTCGATTGAAGAAAATGCCCTTGTTATAAAGATATTGTCTAATAGCTGCATATTATATGCATCGATTTTTTATTAGCATCAATTTATTTTTAAAAAAAGTGGCAACAATACACAGTTAAATAGGTACTTTTTTCTTAAAACTTCAAAGGCACTTGAAATAAACCACAAACATATACATCTACCAGCTTAATTTTGGATTGATTTTCGATATGAATAGTTTTCTTAATAACAACTGTCATGCATAATTTAACTGATAATAAAAAAACCATTAAATTATATTTTAACTTATTTTTATTGTACATGTATATCGACATTTAATTATTTTCATTTCTACTTCGGCCTAGTCAAGCTGAAACCAGGGAAAAATTAACTAGGCCTTTAAAAAATATGCAAACAAGTATACAAAAGTATACAAGTTGTATAATATAATAGAAATTAAGTTAAGGACCGAATATAGTTACATATAAATTAGAAAATATATCTTACCTTATCTTACTTCTGGAAAATAATCCTGAACACTTGAGCCAAGTCGTGCGGCGCGTTGATAGATCAATACTCCTGTATTCTAGGAAAGTCAATTCTAAATGCCACCGAGTTTGATAGTAGGACGTCCTTATATGGGGGATGATCGTGTAAGTTACGTCGTGTGCCTCAGACTTATGGCCATTACTAAAATAATGCGACATCTGCAGGCCGAGACAGCTACTATCGTTAGAATAAATTACAATCCCATCCTTCCCATCCAATCAGAGGACAAAAGACACATATGATGTGTGTCTTTTGTCGCCTGATTGGATGGGAATGTAATGGGTGGTGACAATACCGTATCAGAGACTCGTGGGAGTCTTGTCGCAAGGCACCTGCGACTCGTACGCTAGAGTCATTTATTAAGAGATCAGTCATACGACACGAACAATCAAAAGGCGCACATACAACATAATAAACCAAGAACGTCTGAATGTTTTGATTTTCCATTTTCGATGAATGTCGTCTAGCTGACACAGATCATAGTGTAACCAGATACAAATAACTAACTGAGCATGGGTTTCATATTCTTAACATTTTCGCCAAGATAGCGCCTAAGTTATTAGTTACTGACGCATGATGTGCAGGTACGATTGTTAATAATATACAGTCCTTCCCGTGTCGTGGCATCATTATGACGGCCTATTATAACCTTCATAGGCTAGATGTTTTACCATTAAATCTAATAAGTCAACATATATATGAACAGT
>JAYJLZ010081108.1:0-17067 GCA_036873915.1 Tubulanus ruber | reverse complement strand
CTTTCGATGTAGGTCTACAGTCAGAAAACGGTATGGTAAGACATACTATAGCTTGGATTTTTTTATGAACGAAAAAACAGCGGAACTCGAGATTTGCGGGGGGGTTCGTCCGAACCCCGAACCCCCCCTGGCTACGCGCCTGCTCCTATCAAGAAAGTGATGATGAAGTAAAAGTCAAAGGTCATGCCAGTCAGTTTCTACACCAAGCTATGATGCCAGACAGGCTTCCGTTGTATAGTTAATGATAGTATAACTTTGTCTACAGGCGACTTTTTTCATCTTTCTACCAACAATGTTCAAGTTACCGATATTAAAGTCCATACGACGTGATATCAACACACACCTCGGAATACTAGAGCACTAAACAAAATATAATCCTCACTCTAAATTTTATAATAGGATGATCTTTAGTAATTTACTAGTTGAATATAGTACAGTATGTTGTGGTCGAGTACATGATCTGATCACAAAGTCTAGGCTGACGGGCACTTGTGGCCGGCTGACACTAGGCACTCTATGTAAGGCAATTTATAAATTTAATTAAACTCGACAATACAAAAATAATATTTCAGTTATGGTACCGGTACGGTATCTTTTAAGCTTATTATGAATTTAAAGTTTTATGTTTTATTTTTATTAAAACTGTTGTTCTCAGTAACAGTTGGATTCGTCATTAAAACCAAGAAATAACTCTCTGTCTTAATCTTTATTTATGTTCATATTTTTGCGAACCATATAAATCATTTCCACCAGCTGGATTGTAAAATTTAATTCACAGCCAGGCACTTTTAGTAATGAGAAGAAACAATTAATTATTCCACTTAATTAATGACCCGAGACTCCTGAGAGCCGGGATTGTAATTGCACTGATAAATGTTTTAAAGACTCGTAAATCACAAAATGAATTGTTTTTAAACTTGAAAGTTTTATCTATCATTCTAGTCCGCTTCGTTTTACTATTCCGAAACAGTTCCGTGTGAAACTTGCTGATTTGAGGGATGTATCAAAATTAAGGGATGGCGACAACGATAATAACTGATTAATATTATTATTATTTTAGTAGTGTATAATAGTACGCCGTGTGTCAGTATAAACTACCCGCTACTACTGTCGGTGTCCTTGACATGACTTGTTGTGATTTTTAAGTGCATATATTTTAAAATGCAGAGTTAGTATTTTTTACCATTTTATGAAGCGTTAATACTTTGATCAAATTGTATTTAAATTGAATTTGATCGTAAATGACATGTAAAGAGGTTTGTCAGTCATCTGAGCTTTATAAGTGTTCATTATTGTTATTATTTTTATTGCTCAGTGTTAAGCTTACAACTCTGAACCCAAATCCTGATTTGTCTAAAAGAT
The DNA here is from genome assembly GCA_036873915.1 of Tubulanus ruber. NCBI lineage: Eukaryota > Metazoa > Nemertea > Palaeonemertea > Tubulaniformes > Tubulanidae > Tubulanus > Tubulanus ruber. Next base: position 15,705 of record JAYJLZ010081108.1, on the reverse strand, counting down.
GAAATATGGCAAGTAAACTTGCAGCGGACGTACCACCAAGTACTGACACAACATCAGTAAGACGAGAGCAGACAGTCCTTGAAGAATTCTTTCAATATGTCAGCAATTTTGCTTACGACAAAGCAAAAGACAAAGTGGTGAGTAATAATTTTTTCACTTAATAATAATAATAATATATTTTCTTATAATAACGCATTACTAAAAAAATAATCAAACTGCTTTTCATAATATAAACATAATAAATTAAATATTTAAAACATATTTAAATAACATGCAGCACTCGAGAATAGACGTTTATTAAAATTAAGTCTTAGTCACCCAGTATTTCTTGAAAACAACAATGAACGACCTCTGCGATGTATGTGTTAATGAAATCTATTATTGTCTTTCAGGAAAAGGAGAGAGATTGCCATAAGGCAAACTTCGGTTCCTCATGGGGGTTGATGCTCAATTCCTTGGCTCATTTCAGCCAAGCTGAGAAGATGTACATGTCTTTTGGTTACCTTAGTTTGAAATGGTTTGGACGAAAAGACGTAAGCTACGCCGACAATCGACGTGAAATTTAAAACAGTTTAATCTTGACTACTGTTTCTTGCATTCGTGAACTTCCGACTACCATATTTCTTCAGAGAATACATTTTTATCTTTTTAGAATTTACGATCATCTTATCAGATTTTAGTCGCAGAATTGAAGAAAATCGAAGACCTCGAAGGCCGACAGAACCTTAAAGAGCCAGCGCCTTCATTCGAAAGGTTGCTGTCACACCTGTGTGGACAGATAGCGCATTTTGTTGGCGCAAGAATGAAAATGATGGACTTGTATCCTGTATGGTGAAATTTTACAAGAAGAACTTATATAAGTGTGGCATTCTGTATTAAAGAAACCTTGTAGGGGCTGTTCATCCAATAACGTACAGAAAATTTTGCAATTTTTAAAGCCCTCCCCCATGTACGCATTTTTATGCATTATGTACATAGAGAATAATGGCTAATTTTTTACCCCCTTCAAATATATTTGGTAGCTTGAAATTCATTTTGACTAGGTTAATTGCTTTCAGGTTAATACCCCACCTACCCTAATACCCCACCTACCCCATACCCCACCTACCCCATACCCCACCTACCCGCTACCCCACCTACCCGCTACCCCACCTTCTCATTTCAGGAGACATATTTATTCAGGGTTATAATTACAGAATTGAATTCTGTAGCATCCATTGAGACTTTACAGTTAGATGGAGACTAAACTAATTTTCAAAATGTACTTTACTAAAACCGAAAAATATTTATACTGAAATGCATTATATTTTCCGTGACTGTATTGAACGCTCAGCTATGAACAAATGGAAACGATGTCCGGTATGAAGCAGATAATGTTTGAAGACGGTTTAACGGTCATCACCGATATTATACAATCAACCCAGCGAAACTTTCATCACCCGATATTAGCCCCACTGAAAATGGCGTATAGGTATGAACGATATTAACACTATAGTTCTCTCGTGTGTTAAAACGGATTACCCCATTTTATTTAGTTTTTACTTATTTGTTAACTTTCACACTTTTAGCTCTATTTTACATATAATATTATACAAACTCTATACTATTAGAGAGATAACATTACTTTGGTCATTATAATTTTTTTAATGAAATCAAAATTTCAAATACACATTCTGGTTTCTCTGGTCTAGCGAAATGACGACTGGACTGGACAAATCACAAAAATTAAACAGATTCTTGTTTATTAATTTCCAGTTTAGAATGTGAGATAATGTCTCAGTTACTGCAAGCTCAGATACAGCTCAGTCTGTGGCAGTTCTTAGCATCATTGTTCCACCTACATGAAGCTCATGTTAAAATGAATGCCTGGGGATTCACAGATTTTAGTAAAGAGGTACAGTGATTATATACTTAATCAGATATAAGTCAATTCAGTACCATAATCTTATCAGAACAATAATCTAACAGTCTGGTTGTATCTATCACCGTTACGAACCATGGAATTTATAAACTAAATTCATTGATGATCTTATGAAGTGAAGATAAGTCTCTCTGTCTGTTTTTTATAGATTCGTAAGTTGTCGTTTAGTAGTAAAGCGCCACCTACGCCGGCTCTGTATCAGTGGATGATGAAGTTTAAGTCTTCATTAGTCGCTAAGGTAACTACATCAGTACTGAAGTCATAATTTCCAGTGTCTCAACCCGACACAATCGCATTCTGACATTAAATTAAATTTTTCTAACAATTCTTTTTTTTATTTTTCAGTTTAGTTTATATTTTTTCGAGGTTTTAAGCAAACAAGCTCAAATAACGGAAGTCAAATCAATCATGTCAAAAAGTCTAATCGACTTTTACTCAAAGTAAGGATCTGATAAAAAAATGTTATTAAACTTAATATCGTCGGACCATAATTAATAACTACAGTATCATTGTTCACAATATAGCTTTACAAGACTGAAAAGATAAGTTAAATTAAATGTTATTATATAATTTCATTTTAAACCAAGTAATATATTTTGTTGTCTGTTCAAGATTCTCAACGTTTCACAAGAAAACGGATGCTTTTAACATATCTCTAGTATTCGATATTCACGGAATCGAGGACTTGTACCACGGATCGGGGTACGCACATCCCGCTAAATACGTTGATCCTCCGAAAGGAATGGAATGCTTTCCAGCTATTTTTTCTTATCCAGGGGTAAGTAAGGGGTTCTTATCCATGGGTAAGTAAGGGGGGTCTGCTCTTATAAAAGTGGGCAATGTGATTTCAGATATCTCAAGACCTTCTCCGTCATAAGTCTTCAAGATATCTCCCTTTTATCAGTTATTATTAAACAAAGCTGTTTTGTTTTTCAGCCGCGGCCAACGGAACATTGGCCAAACGTAGTCATGATTATGACCGATAGATTAACCGACCAAAACTTCGACAAAATGATTTACTTCTTTGACAAAGTAAGTCGCTAAATTATCGTTAACATCCAGTTCAATTTCCGGTTTCAGAGCAACCTCGTACGTTACTGAAGCGAGTATTTTTGATCTTGTAGAAAATGCTGCAGACGTACTTTATGACTCGTATTGAACCGAGGATTACGCTTGTGGTAATCTTCGAGACGAAAAAAGCGGAAAAAGATTCCTATATACAGAACGCGCTGAACGAACTTTCTACGATGCTTCGTCTTACGAAAATATTTGCGGCGCTCAAACCAGGAAACAAAGCATAGCGTTTCGAACCACGATATAAAACTTAGACGGAACGTTGTAACTGCCTCCCTGCTGTCAGGAAGTTTATAATCCAATCACAAACTGGGAAACGTCATTCCTAGGTAAAATAACCTCAATAACCCCAGTTTCCCCAAGCTGTGATACAGACCCAAGCATTACGCTTTATGTAAGATTTAAAGTGAACGACAAGGTTCAGGACTCGGTTCGATGTTTATAATATAAACAACTCTGAAGGTAAATAGTTTGATATTCTACTGGTATAATTATTGATATTTTGTTCCATGAACAAAAGTTGTACAAATCGATTAATTTTAATTTCTCGGAAATATAAAAGAAACATGCAGATGTAGAGATTAGTATTTATACATCTAAATGTAGTCAGTCTTTTTAATGAATATTAAATATTGTAGAAATAAAATGTACAGTTTTGGGAAAAAAAGCAAAAATCTGTTTACTTGTGCTTCTGTATTGAAATAATGGCCTTTCTACACAATTTTCTAAATTGTCATTCTACACGAGAGATAAATCCCCTAACTACTGGTCTAGAAAAAAGCCTACTCAGTAGCGGGTGTAGAATCAACCAACACTAAAATCCGGGTTTCGTTTAATCCTGTATCAGAGGTCAGCAGTGTCTACTTCCGTTTTACTTCCGCATTGTGCAGCAGGCATTTGACGCAAAATTTTCGATTAATAAATATTTGGCTGCATGACCTGATTCCGCAATTCCACATTACACGATTCCACATTCATCGTGTAGAATCATGCTTGAAATTCACTCGATGAAGCCAGTTCCGTTTTTAAAAAGCTGGCTTTTTCATGAACTCGTGTAGAAAGGCCTTAAGATTCATTATAATTCTTGCGATATCAGCCTTTAAAATAATTCAAATATTTAACAGTAACATAATTTATTCATTTCACTGATGCATAGTTTTACAGTTAAAAGAACGTTACTCGCGTTACAATCATGAGAAACGTTACAATCGCGATATTAACACAATTTTCACCGAACATATCTTCTACTGTCCTAATTCATAAAATAGCAAACTAAAAACTTAAATAAGACGCTAGTTTAATGTTGTAAAAAAACTATATTTGGTGTTACTCTGGGGGGATTTGCAAGCTGGAGCTAGCAAATAGCGCGACAATGTTACCCACCCCTTGCTTGAGCAGGGGTAACTACACATCAAATTTTCAGTTATAAAGACATTTTGAAATCTTACAAAAAAAAATTGGAAAACCGAGTCCATTTTATATGCAAGTTGTGTAGGTAGGACTTTACGTTAATAAATTCAAACATTGTGAATTTTTTTGCTATAAATAATTTATATTTTCTAACTATACAACAATGTACAGTACAACGACACACAAAGTTCAGTACAACGACACACAAAGTTAGGCCTAAAATTAAGCATTCTTCGCTTTTCAATAAATACCATTGTCTAATTACAAGTCCACTCGTTCCGTTTACGACTGTTATAAATCCTAAAACTTTACAACGTGTAAAATCATTTCTGGTATTCTCAGATTGAATCATTCCACGTAGGTGTGAGTTAAAGTAGCATGGTGGTCGGCTTTTCCAAATATTTCCTAAATTCGGCAAGCCACTGGGCTCCGACAGCGCCATCTACAACTCGATGATCACAACTCAAGGTCACGCTCATTACGCTAGCCGTTCTATAGCTGAATTATACAAACAGAAACTCAACTAGAAACGAGTGAGACGTGTTATACTTATTACGGTTTAGAATTATGGATTAGTTTTAGCGAATCTATTTATTAAGGTACTCACCCACTTTGGCTGTTGTCATCCGGTAATAATTGCTCCATGGCGCTACCTACAGCCAGAATACAAGCCTGTGGCGGGTTGATTATAGCAGAGAAGTTCTTTATGCCAAACATTCCGAGATTTGAAATAGTAAACGTTCCTCCCTAAAAAAACAGACATTCATTAGTTTTGTAAAAACTGAGCTTGTTATTAAACTGATACAAATAGTGAATATATTTTAAATTATGATGATCTCAATATTTGTTACAGGCGGCACTGAATTCTTTGAAATGGGTTCGGATTTGTCAAACTAAACAAAGGTTTTAGCGGCCAATTACATATGACTGGTTTTGTGTTAATGTCTTCATTTATCTATTGTAATAAACTAAAATACGAACCATGAATTCTTGTGGCTGTAGTCTGCCCTCCCGTGCCTTCGATGCTAACGATAGTACGTCCATGTTTATTGTTGCTAAACCCTTCTTATCAGCGTTGAATACAATCGGAGTTATTAGTCCACCGTCGGTTGCAACCGCCACGTTAATATCTACATTATGATTTCTGTAAAAAATATTTATTAATTTGAAATCACAATACAGTTTTTAATGTTGGACTAGAAATGTGATATTTAGAACGAGAATTTTTGTCGCGTACTTACTCTCTAATGAACGTTTCATTCCACGAAGAATTACATTCGGGATGCCGCTTGCAAGACAACGCAGCCGCTTTTATTATAAAATCATTAACGCTTATTTTCACTTCCTCTTTCGCAAGTACCCCATTCAGTTGCTTGCGTAATCTACAATGAAACGTGAAAATCAATTCAACTTGTTGAATACAGCGTTTAAAGCCGAACTTTGCAATGCCTCCATCGCTCTTGTTATTATTGTCATATTAATTAATGATCATAATACTTATTTCCTAGAATACTTACTTGATAACTTGATCCATTTCTATATCGACGGACAGATAGTAATGAGGAATCGTTTGTTTCGATAACATCAAACGTTTCGCTATGGTCTGTAAAATAAAACATTGATGCTTTTAACGAACTCATAATTGGAGATTAATTACAGCGTAATATCATGAAAACGTACTGTAATTGAATGCTTCTTCAAATGTTTTCTAGGATCTTTTATAATCTAAAACATGAATTATATACGAATCATATTTTTAGAAACTAATATACTTAAATACACACCTGTCTCATACCAGAGAGTTGAACATCCGTGAACAGCGCACCTGGAACCTGAGTAGGTAACGCAACACCACTAGGGGGAGCAACGGCAGCTGGACCAGACGAGATAAAGGCTTCAATATCTGAAGCTTTTATTTCACCCCCTGGGCCGGAACCAACAACATTCTACAATAGTTGATCATTTTAAAGATGATGTGAAGAAGTTACCCGAATAACCTAATATTCAATATCGCAGTCTAAACAAAATAAACTATAACTTTAAATAATTAATTTAAATTATTTACATTGAGATCGATTCCTCTTTCTCTCGCCAATGTCCTTGCCAGTGGACTGGCAAATTTTCTATCACCGGCAGCACTCGGAACAGGTGCCATCGGCGCCGCTACAATTGGCACCGGAGCTGCTGCTGGAGCAGGTGCTGGAGGTGGAGGAGCTCGAATGGGAGGAGGAGGAGCAGCAGCAGGCGGAGGAGGAGGAGCAGCAGCAGGTGTTGGCTGTGCTGCTGGAGCTGAAGCAGATGGTCCCTGAGATGGAGGCGAGTCGTCAGCTTCTGATGGCTGATAATTAGCAAATGCAGCAACATCGCTTTCTTCACTAACAATTATACACAACAGCTGAAAAACGAAACGAAGACAAACAAATAGATTAACCCGCTATATCCTGAATCTTGTGGATTGTGCATTCGTTAACAGAGAACGGATGACATAAACATTTGCATTTCATCATTTTTATCCAATTCTTCATTTCATCTTTCAACTTTTAGGTGGTTTTATATCGTTTGTACCTTCCCGAGTGGGATATCTTTAGTTCCTGCAGGAATTATTATCTTAGCCAGATATCCTTCTTCTGGAGTCTCAAAACCCATCGTTGCTTTGTCCGTTTCGATTTCAGCCAGTAAGTCTCCTTCCGACAACTGGTCGCCTTCTTTCTTCTCCCAACTTATAATCGTACCAAGTTCCATCGTCGGCGACAACGCCGGCAACGCAATTTTGAAATGTTCCGGAAGGTCCCCATCTTCATAAAAACAAAGAAGTAAAAATAGACAATTCAGATACATTTTCAGATTCAGATAAATTAAATGACGATAAATCACGAATAAACATTGTCGCTTAAATGAAGACACTCACTTGAATAATTGCGGATATTTGTTCGTTGAATGAACTGTCGATGTTGACAAGTCGAGTCGTGCTTTAAATCAGAATGAAAGATTCCAGGCCTGAAAGCGAAGCCGATTTCTAGTATCATTAAATACAGCAAATATTCTGAGACACTCGACACAAACTACTTGAGTATTGCTTTTGTGTTTTGTAATAGTAGAACTTATAAACTACTATAGTATTGTTAGTGTAATGTTGTGTTTTGTAGACTGCAGGTAGTTCCAAATAATTCCATCCCCCAAATAAGAGCAAATATTGTAATAACAAAATTCCAAATACATTAAATAATGATGGAAATGTGATCATTTAAAAATTTCTGGAAAAAAATTTAAAACAAGGGCAAGGCATGAAGATTAGTGTTTTAGGGCAAAAAACTATTTTGAGCTAGGCCCAGGGACATGTCAGTGTCAAGTAGATAGTCTGCAGGTAGTTCCCCAAATAAGAGTTAATAATATTGTAATAACAAAATACAAATACACTAAATATTTATGGAAAAGAAAAATTTAACATCTTGAAAAATTGTGGGGAAAAAGCAGAGCAGAAAAAAAGACATTAAAAAAAAAAGGCAAAAGCATGAAAATCAGTGGCAAAGCGTTGTAGTGTTAAGTGTAACACTATTTTTTTTTGAGCTGGAAGTGGAGGGACATGTCGGACTCGGTGTCAGTCATCAGTCTCTCAGTGACAGGCTGAACAGCAGACGCTTTATATATCATCCATTCTATCACAGACTCACACTTTATATAAACACAGTAAAATAGTCGGTAGTAGATAAGATAGTAATATTAATTAAAAGTCCCACACCGATTGTTGTACAAAAATCAATAAAATATAAAATTTAATTATGACAATTTATTTTTAGTTTTAACCTACTTACCAGCTACACCTCGAACGAATAATTGTCGGGGATATGTTCTTAATGGGTTGAACTATTATATTTGAGCGAGATAAGACCCTTACGGCGCTCAACGAACGCTGCATTTTCAGCTGTATTCAAGGATCAAAACCACCACAAATCCTCGAACATGAAAAATTACCCTTCTTCATGAAATCCGCATGTGATTGCGCATGTGAAGCATGTAACGCATGTTCGTTTGTAGGATGTGAAGAATGAAACTGTGAAACGCAACATAATGACGTAACGTATCAAGCGCAAATAAGACTCAATACACGCTGAACAATGCTGTTAAAATTGCTAATTACTAAGAAACTCAATCGGTTTTGAAGTCCCTCAATTTAAAATTAATGGATACCGTTCACGTAATTCCGTTCCTAATTCCGTGTTATTTACCTTAGTTACATTTCCTGGTTTGTCAAAGTGAAGATTGAATATTGTATCGTAAATATTTGTAATTTTAAACTGGCGCTAGGTTATTATTAGTTATGCCAGCCGCAGGTAAAATATGTTTAGTTTTAGAGTCATAAAGCAACAAATCGAGCTTTAACAAATGAATTTAATCAGCTAGAGGCGCGTATGTTGACGTTGTGCGTTGTTCAGTTGAGATTGCAACTTGATAATTGATTGAATTGAATTTATTACACTTCTGAGACATGTATGTAATCACCACCCATTTAGTTGTGATAATTATGTGCAGCTTGGTGGATTTATTTTCTATAATGAAAGACCTTGAAACGCCCGCCGTGCCCTGTTTATGTTACTATTATTGAAAATTGAAGGGCCTTTAAATTTCCTGGCATTTTAAATTAACAGTTGAAATAGAGCCGTCGACGTCGTCACAATTCAGCATTGACTGATCACATCCGGAAAAATAGCAATGCTCGCCAGTTTACTAAAGTCTCTTGGTATTTTTTCAAGACTGATCATGAAATGAATTGTATTTAAGGAGTGCGTGGCACGAATAACGGTCTAAGGTGTAATAAAAAAGGCCACTGCGGCACTGTGATGATTCAAGCTCTTTGTTGTGACACTTTGTCTGCAATGTCTCCCAGCTGTAAATGGGTACTGGCTTCGGCTGGGAGTTACCCTGTGACGGACTAGTGTCCCATCCCGGGGAGTCTCATCCACGTACACCACAGAAATCGGGGATCCACACCAGCCTCATGGCTACGGAAGAGATTAATGAATTGCATATGACTAATAGCTTGTATTATGTTGTTACAGACAAGAAAAAAGATAAGAAAAAAGATGTCGAAGAAGTACCGACCGTTCTGAACGGAGTTTATATGTTCGCAAACGGCGATCGATATGACGGAGAATATAAACACCTTCACGATGGAGCAGTTGAGAGAGAAGGACACGGAACACATCACTCGGCAGACGGAATGGTCTACGTTGGATCCTGGGCGAACGATAAAATGAATGGACACGGACGTATTGAATATACTTCAGGAGAAATTTATGAAGGCGAATTCTTGAACAATAAATTCAACGGCAAGGGAAAATATTTCTGGCCGAATGGATCGTATTATGATGGACAATTTGTTGAAAATAGGTAAGTTTTTATTTAGAAATCTTTCTTCACAGAATGCTAAGATTAAGGGCTATTTAATTTACTACTTTAATAAAATTTTAGAATTTTTATTTTAATTAATGTAGATATTGGAACGATTCGTCGTTCCACAGGTGATAGTGACTTTTCATGCTGTTAGAATTAATCGAAATGTATTCATAGTTGTGTATAATCTTATTTTTTGTTTTTAATTCAGGCTTGAAGGAACAGGAGTATTTACAGACACTGAAAAGCAAGTTTGGAGTGGCACGTTTAGATACAAAGCAGCACCTGGACTAAGATTTAAACTCATGTCTAGTTAAATATTCAACATATCTATCTCTCTGATTTTATGAATTGATTTGGAACAAATGTTAATATTTTTTAAGAATTCCCACCAGTTTCACAACCACTAAGAACGATAGCTTATTATTCTTAATACATGTATTGGTTCTGTAAAAAGTTGTATGTTCGTATATATGTGAGTTTAGTTTCTAGATATACAGTGTTGGCTCTGGTCTACGTTACTTAGTAAATGTATAATTTTGGATCATTTGTGTTTGATCTTTATCAATATTATATAGGAAGGAATATTTTGGCAGTGTGAATTGTTTATGTGATATTTGATCCGTCCAACTGTTCATTGTGTTTAAATTCTATTTATTTTTTCCTTATGTATAAAAGATGATAATAAAAGAAAAATAGAAAATTTATATCAATTTATGATGAACGTTATGTTGAGGTTGGAGTCGATATTATGAATTAGGAATCACAAAGTGCACTTTTAAAGTTGTTCATCTCAAGCATATAAATCTACATTATAAATACATCTAGTAGAATATTTTGTGGATAAGGCGACCTCATCACACACATCATACAGCATAAAGCCACTTAGGGATACCAGCCGGGGACTGCGTTGTGAGTCAATTCCCTGGGCGGGAGGGATATTCGAGCGATCATTAGCTTTGTTTTTGAATGTGGTTACAGATTGATAATAACAGTCTAATCAAACTAAATAAATATTTTCTTGCCAATGCTGGTACATCACAGTTAAATTATGACAACACTTGACATCGTAGCTAATAGTAATTCTCCTGATTTTGCGAAGGTACTGAGTACTACATTATCGTAATATTTTTGTAAAAATTTGAATTGAGAGCAATAAAAATTGTCTTTACATGAAAAATTGCATTAATTGTTGTTTTAAATTCTTTCAATTATTTAAAGTACTATCAATGTCTAAAACCCGATAAAAAATTAAATTATTTCTTTATTGTCAACTAACAAGGATTCGACCGTTTGCGTTATCACGGTGACAGTGAGTTTATTCCGGATGACCTTCACACTCCACGACCACTCTTCACCATGCCGAAATCAAAACGTGACAAAAAAAGTAAGTTTTTAATATAAATTCTTCTTATTTAACGTTTCTTGCTCTTCCGTAGTTTTGATTTTCAATTATTGTTTTTCTTTCTTTAGTTTCTTTGACGCAGACGAAAAAGAAGGGCATTGAATTAAAGCAGAAACTAATTGAAGATGTAAGTCCTTTCGGTCGGCCATTATTTATTGTGATTGAATTGAATTTATTGATTGATAATTGACCCCTCGAATATGTACAACAGTACAATAGGTGGTTTTTTCCATGGAAACGACATCTGCAGAGAGAGTATTGGCGCGTTTTATAAATAGCTTATATTGGACTACACTGCGTTCTTAAACTATGGGTACGAAACGATTGTTACTGCCTATCGCGCGTTACCGCTAAATTTTACGTACAGAGGATCGTTCGCTAAACGATTATCCGACCAATGTGACTCCGAGCAATGGGTGATTTTTCCATTGAAAATGAATAACCAGAGAAAATTTTTACAGACTTTGTCTGTGCTAACTGGCAAATGACGCCGTGGTAAGCGGAGTCTACAGTATTATCAATATTATATCATGATACTTCCGTGTCGTTGATATCGACAAATTTCATATTTCTTAATATAGTAGTTTCCGGTAAAAAAAATCGGGAGCCACAGGCTGACCGTGTTACACTGATTTCGTGTAATAACGGATCGTGTAATAACGGAAGTTGACTGTACTAATATTAAGAGATACTCAGCTAGTCTCGGTTACCCATACTTTCTTAAGCTTTTGGTCATTAAAAATGGTCAAGAAGTACTATTTTTTCTTTAGTATCGGTATGTCTCTTGAAAATTAGATTTTTACCTGCATAAATTACCAGTTGTTTATTAATGTGGTGAAATGATTGAAAGATGAGTTTTCTGTTTAGGTAAAGAAGGCAGCCGACCAGTATCCACGAGTATTTGTATTCTCTGTCCACAACATGAGAAATGACAAACTCAAAATAGTGAGAACAGATTGGAAACACAGCAGGTAAATACAACTGAAGTTCTTTAAATCAGGGAACGGGCACCTGTCTGAATATACGAGAATTCCAATGCAATTGGGATAATTTTCAATTTTTTTTCGATTCCCAGTATTTGTCATTGCTGTTCCAGTTTTTTTTTTCTCTTAACTCAGAGAGTCGATATCTTAGAATTCAAATTGGAAAATTTAGAAGTAGATGTATAGGCTTCGGACAAAGTTTTGAAAATTTGTCCGTTGTGGGCGCATTTCTGAGTCAATTAGATCGGACATTGTTGGAATATAAAATTTATAATCTACAATAAATATGACATGAATCAGAATCTGATGAATCAAGCTGAAAATCATAAAAAAACTTCATTATTTTTCGAAGTAATTTACCTGTAGTTTTTGTTTTTTCAGATTCTTTTTTGGTAAGAACAAAGTGATGGCGATTGCGTTGGGTCGGGGTCCCGAAGACGAACATCGTGATAACCTGCACAAACTCAGTAATGTCTTGAGGGGTGAAAAGGGACTTTTATTCACAAATAAATCTAAAGAAGAAGTAATCAAGTAAGCATACTCTTGTCACACTGTATTTTTATTGTATTTTTCATAAGGAAATGTTTAATTGTTATTTTGAATTAAAGAATATTTAATATTTCGTAAATAGCTATTTATAGTTTGTGGAGATTTATGTTTCTTGTTGTTAGAACAGTCGTCCATATGTCAGTACTACATCAGTACTACATCTTACAGTTTACCTATTGAACCATTTGTGAGCCGTAATCGTTGTTTTTATCTTTACTTTCAGGCTAATTTTGAGTAATAATTTTTAGTTAAAATCTGTGATCAAATATATTACTTATTCTATGACACAGGGGGAAATTACTATTATTTCGTCATCTTTAAAGAATGTTCTCGCTCTTTTGCAGGTATTTTGATAATTACAAGATGTCTGATTATGCAAGATCTGGAATGAATGCGACGCAAACTGTGATCATCGAGGAAGGTCCATTGAGACAATTTTCACATTCGATGGAAATTCAGCTGCGCCAACTAGGTTTACCGACCAGCTTAAAAAGAGGTAAAATATAATGCAATTTAATACTACAAGGAAGATTTCTAATTAAAAATTCAGTGACACATAAAATATATAGAATCTGAACTTCATAAACACTAAATATCAATCTATGAGCTTATAAAATATTTAAAAAAAATAAGAATAATTATCTCGGAAAACAATATTTAATATAGCTTACATTATAATAAAAGCTCTTGTTAAACTGTGTGTTGTTTTCGTACTGTGTAGTCCAGAATTCCGGAGTTTTTAAAGTTTGACACATATTGATGTTGTTTGTATTTTAGGTATTATAACTACGACCGCTGATTACACGGTTTCTAAACGAGGCGATATATTAACTCCCGAACAGTGTCGAATACTCGTAAGTATGCAGAACATAAGTCTAGATTTCTTAGCCGCGTGAAAAACTTATTTGTTATTGGACATGGATGCGTCTAGGCAGCCATAACCCGAGTTAATGCAAGAATTTGAATTATCAAGTAATTTAATTGTGACAGGGTTTGGTGATACGGATTATATTGATAGGATCATTGTCACCTCCGGACCAAGTTGAACAACACTCGCAAAATATTCTTAAATATTAACAAGAATACAATGAGTTGTCGTAGCAAAACAAATAGGTTAAAAATAAATCTTATCTAGTTTGATGATTTCTTACAGAGGCGTTTATGTTTATTTTAGAAACTATTCGGATATGAAATGGCTACGTTTCAAATCAGCGTTGAAGCCATGTGGGATGACGGCATTTATGAGAAGTTCGATGATCGACCGGAGAGCTATGTTCCAACTAAAATCCTCTTCAAACGTAAGTCGAGTATAGAATGCGGTTTTACCCTCCCAGGACTAAAACATTAAAAACCAGGATTTCTATATAAAGTGGAATATCATTATAACACTAGTTATTTACACCCAGATTAAAAAAAACATTTGATCAGAATAAGAAAAAAAAAATTATTTCATCCTTTGTTTTGTAACTTGCAGCGAATGAGGAGGGAGATGAGGAAGGTCCATTCTCTGTCGTGGCAGGCGAGGATGAGGAGGAGGAGAAAACTGTGGAAACTGATGCAGCTGAAGCAGCTGTTATTGATGTTGATAGCCATGATGACGATGATGATGACAATGAAACGTAACATTTCGAGTCTTCCCTTCGCAGAATTTTTATCAATAAAAATTCCTTTTAAGAATCGAGTTTTGCTGTATATTAATCCAGTTTTTAATTACTTACATGTTTGTTATGATCTACTGTAGTCACCTTCCGGGGGTAACCTTCCGGGGGGGGGGGGGGGTTGCATTTCACCGGGGGTGACCTTACTCCCTTTTTTGTGGTGCCCATACAACAAAACTTCTCGAAAAGGGACTACATTTTTTTCGATTTCTTTATAAAATAATAATTATTTTTATTAAACATGTAGTGGTCGTTGGCCGGCTTTTATGTCGTAAAATATACACTAATATGTCCTTTTCTTGTGAACTAAAAACATTATTTTAAGGATACAAGTGTATATTGCATGGGGATAAAGTTATGAGCCGGGCAACTTACCACGTAGTAAAATATGACACATTTATAACATATCGGTGAACTGTTGACTCGTGTAGCGAACTAATATAATTGTATTGATTCACCGATTGGCAAATCAATAATGTACCAGTTAAAAAGAAACAGGAATATTTGTTTTTTTTAAATAACTTAGATGACGGATCCGCCGATGTCAATTCTGCCAAAAAACGGATCCGCCGATATGAAATCCGAGAGGGACAAATTAAAAAAAACAAATTAGAAAAAATCCTGCCGCTATTCATGTATGAATGTATAACCTAATGAAAAATATTAGGTTCCGTTAATAGATATCGGGATTTTGACTCTGGCATTGACAAAAATCTACGATACTTCATTTTTCGTCTCTTTCTTTCGAAATTTTTACGATTTGTTTTGCCCCCGCCGCCGTTCGGATTTAAAAAACAGAATACTGCGAAAATCTTTTCTTTTTTTTCCGCCGCCGATGAAATTTCTTAAGTTAAAAAATCCGTCATTATTAAAAAAAGGCCTTATTGATTTACCAGATGATTAATAAGTACAATTATACAATTATAATACTGTATACTTAGGCTAGTTTTCGCCATTTTCATTATCATGGTAGACTGCTCTCCGTAGAAGGCCGACCGCGTCTCGGGTGAGCTCGGTACAGTAGACTACTCTCCGTAGAAGGCCGACCGTGACTCGGGTGAGTTCGGTATGGTAGACTGCTCTCCGTGGAAGGCCGACCGCGTGTCGGGTGAGCTCGGTACGGTAGACTGCTCTCCGTAGAAGACCGACCGTGTCTCTTGTGAGCTCGGTAAGGTAGACTGATCTCCGTAGAAGGCCGACCGTGTGTCGGGTGAGCTCGGTACGGTAGACTGCTCTTCGTAGAAGGCCGACCGCGTGTCGGGTGAGCTCGGTACGTTAGACTGCGTTCCGTAGAAGGCCGACCGTGTGTCGGGT
>JAYJLZ010079998.1:0-17120 GCA_036873915.1 Tubulanus ruber | reverse complement strand
GAGCTCTAGGAGCTCTAGTAGCTCATACCAGGGAGTTTTATTACAACTCCCTGCTCATACATAAAAAAGTACTATACTAAATTCAAGCATATCCCCAGATATGTCGCATTTTTCGATTGAAAGGTTAGTTTAAAGGAATTTTTGCCGCCTATCGGTAGTGAACAAAACTAAGCACTCATCAAACTGAACGACGTGTTTTGTTCTGCGCTGTCTTCTTCTTGTGAATGATTTGTGAATGATTTGTGTGATTTCATTAAGGTTTTTGAATCAATAAGGCTCGGCAATAAATATCGACAGAAACTAACAATATAATTCATGTTTATTTACTATGCACTGATCGCAACATGCAGAATATACTATACATAAACATAACGCAAGAAGGCGGGTTTTGGCTACCGGGAGTCCCAAACTGGAAAACCCAAAAAAAAATGTAAATTCCCTACCTGTGCTGTCATTACAAGCCAGTTTTAATACAAAAAATTCATAATTCATATAAGCCTTAAAATTTGCATTTATTTCAAAATCAGCGTTAATTGAGTATTGGAAATTCATGACAAATCTATTTAAATTTAAGCTAAATTAAAGCCTTCTACATGTAAGTTTTGTATAAACACGAATTATAAAACATCAATGTCCGGAGTTGGCACGCATACCATGTCCACGTCCATGTCCCGGATCCAAAAAAACAAAGCGTTGCTTACTAAAGAGATATTAATTCCACTCCATGTTCAATAATGTTTTCATAACCGATATTTGATGATCTACAGGTATGGTCAAAAATATAGCCGGAATTTGATGATCTATTTCAAAGTCAAGATTTGACCAGGGAGTTCCTGATTTGACTTAATAATTTTTGACATTAAACAATTAATAACCACCAAATAATCTGGCATGAGGATTTATATTTACTTTATAGATTAAAAGGAATTTCCACCAAGGGGATATTTACCTTCTTTTCAATTCAAGATTGTGAATTTCTAATTTTTGATTATCGAATGTGCTTGAATTTAAGCGACCATTGGACGGGTACTTTGTTAGTTACTTATATGTGACGTAATAGTTTTTATAGACAAGATATTTAGTATCAAGATAACCGAGTAACACAGCAAAATCTCGCATATTCTGACTATGTTCAACTGTTCAAATGAGAGATAGAGTAGTAGCTAGCTTAGAGGGTAATATTCCCAACAGCTGTGCAAGATATAACTCAGTGATGGTTGTGTTTAGATAAAGGTAAAAAAATTTTTCACATCCCCTAATACTATATGAAGCCGCGGACAAAATAAAATGTAGATTTATAGTTATTTTGAGGAAATCATTACTGAAAAATACATCTGCACACGTTCTACTGTTTACAAAACCTAGTTGTGATTAAAAAAATCCGTATAGAATGCTGAATGAAGCGTGAAAATCACTGCACGAGAGAATTTTAACGGCATTTCCTTACCGATACGACGAAAAGTATCAAAATCAAAATTCGCATATATTTACGGTACCGGTAGGAATTTTGTCCATATAGTAACATTGTGGGTTATTATTAGGCATATTCTATATACATTCATTTATCAGTGCATTTTTGTAAGAACGCAACGATTCCATCAAACGCTAACAATAATAAACGTCAGATAGGAAGCAGTAGAAATCTTCAAGTAAACATGATCTATTAAAATATAGTCGGACAGAGTTATAGAGCGCACACTGTAGAAATAATTGAACAACGCGTTAAAGTTACTGAAGGAAAATTTGTTTACTTGCGTTAGAAACTTTTCTTGTCAAGGTCAATCTCATTTATATCAACAGTTACCGCAGTTCTGGTAAAAAGCTGGTACTAATGAACTATTTTGACCCCAAACTGCTGTAGTGTAAACAGGTACCGGTATATTATGGCAGGCACCACAGTACATACTAAAATCCGGTTTCCTATACATGTCAACTATATAAGGAAAACAAAAAGTATATTCATCAGAAAAAGAAATGTAAGTGTTAAAGTTTTGAACGGAATTTTAAGGAAGATATACTTATATTTTCTGCGGGTAAATACCATCTACATTACACACTGTGTCTACACCGATGTTTATTCAGTACTTTAATACCAGAAATTATTTACACATCACATTCCATTTTCATTACTTGATTACAAAAAATCAGATGACGTTGAAAAGTCTTTACACTGCTCAGTCTAGATGCATTAATGCCGTTGCAAGCGTCAATACATTAAATTTAACAGTTTTTTTTAATGAAAATTATGTTCACAGCTATGTTCTTTTAAACGTATAATTTAATTTTCCAAACTGTTTAAATTTGGGCTCGATCGCCGCCCCAGGGATCGCCTATGATTCGAATATGTTTTCAGTAAAGAGTAAACAGGCATGAATAGTTATTATTATGGAGCCTGCTAACCCGACTTCTGGGAAGTCAGTTGCTGGTTCTTTGTATATGAGAAGAGGATTAGTGTAAATATTTGTTGTGATATGATTGACAGAAAGGTTGAGGTAAATGTTTTATCATTCTCCGCAGGATTTCCGGTAAGGGGCGTTTTTTAAACTTATCACTTTTGAGTAAAGAAGGGTATTAGCACTTTTTTTAAAAAAAGGGTTATTTTTTTATTTTTATAAGTAGGATTCATATGTATATACTATAAAAATAAAATTCATATCACTAAGTTTTCTAAAATTTAATCCATTTAATGAATCTCGGGTCGCCTTTTTTATTCTTCACCGAGAGCCACTTATTTCCTTAAGTTATGTTGACACTTGACTAATCCTTGGAGGAACTACAAGATGTATAATAATCCATAGGCGCCTAACGAGAGCTATATAAGCAAGCAACGGACTAGTTACGTGGTGTCCAGGGGAATATCAATCAAGATATTTCACGTTACAATCAATCAATCAATCACGTAACAATCAATCAAGATATTTCACGTTACCACAAATATTTTGCTGATTTTACAAACGTCTAACGAATACAGCTAATTCAGTAAAAAGTCATTTTACATATGATAAATTAATAGTAGTCGATTAAGTAGTCGAGCCAGAAGTCACCCTGTAATAAAGTGAGCGGCAATAAGAAAATTAGAAACTCTCAGAAAACGTAAGGATGTTGAGGTCTTGAAAACAATTGCAACTGTAACCACGAAGCTGCAGATACAGTAAATAGTTTTTAAAGTGATCGAGGGGCCGTGCGAGGAGGAGATTAATGCAAGTTGGGTAGATGCATGAGGGATGATGTATAAACAAGTCTGACTACGTGGAACTATATTTATATACAGCTGAGATTAGAATAGCCAGGGAAAGCTACATTCCATCATAGTTAACACCCGCATATACGCACCAATACTGGTCATTAACCCCCTACCCCTCATTCCGTTTATTAATGCTCACCCGTAATTTCACAAAATAACCCAATTGTCAGCCCGTCCAACAACGCTGTCTGGTTTATAATGCCATTCCCTTATGACAGTTCAACAACATACCCATTTAAAGGATAAAGACACGTAGACAGAAAAGGCTCATTATCAGAGTTCCGTATATGTATATTTCTATAGGACATTTCTTCAGACATATCGCCTTTAAATATTATAAGCTTTGACTATAGTTGTTCCTAGAAATACAACAAAACTGGCTGTCAACAAGAGCAGATTTGTTTTTACTGTTTAACGCAGACGTGCTTGAGCAGTAACGACCGGTTTCGATTGAATCGTTTAAAATATAAATTTTTTTACATTTTTACTGTTCACGACGACAGTGACCACCGCTATGTTAAAACCCAGCCTCTTGTTACCAATGTAGTCTGTATTTATCTAAGGATATTGTTTAAAAGGTTGATGAATGTTGTAAAGAATATGCCGACCTACGCTGTTCCAGAAAAATGCCCTAAATATGTCTCTAATACGCTAATTTAGGATATCGTCGACCCCAGCAAAACGAGGCTTAATTACAAACATGTGCATAATCAGATTAGTATTTATGAGAGAATGAATACCACCTCCTGGTTATATCACGGCATGATGATCACGGTTATTAAAAATGGCTTCAGTCGAGCCGGACATTATCACAGATTGCATTATGAGGGTGAATTAGTTATGTTTGCTTACACCTTCTGAAACATGGTGACAGACCAACTACGCGACATGCAAAGCTCTAAATTTTAAAACCATTAAAATCAACTATAAGCAGATTACCGACAATCTGAATTTCATTAAACTTCAACCTATAAAGCATAGAACGTTTTTACAGGCATATGATCTTCGGGTTTCGGCGATAAATGGGTAGTTGATATGTGGTATAATTTACCTTAGCTTGTAGCATGATGTCATCGAGCGAACCACCGAGAGGTACTTGTCCAGATAATGACCCAGTTGGCCACGCAGTATAATTCTGAAAATAAAAAACATCATAAACCAAAAAGTTAATTAAGGGCTATAGTTTCGGCGTATAATTACCTACTAACAATCGTTATTAACGGCCGTAGTTATAATAACGAAATTATACAGATTATACAGATTTATGAGAGGTGCTCTTATTAGTCAGTCAATGAATAAATGAATCGAGACAAAGTTGTACAATTACAGCAAACCTATAGTTCAACAGCCCACTAAAATATGTCGTCATGACAAAATAAGATTGATCAACGAGGTCGTGCCAGATAAGTTTCTGCAGAAATGGCTTATTTGAAATTTTAGTACATCATAAAATGTGAATGTTCTATGTCTCATCGAATGCAAGTTTTACGACAGGGTCACATGCTAGAATAAATGCACAAGGCAAACAGACTAGTTTCAGCTAGTAACTAACTCTGAAACAAACTTGTCTATGTCATAAACGCATACGGGTCGGGTGGGTGTAACATGATGAAATAAGTCGGTGCAGAGATTTAAAAAATAGTAAACATTAACATAATAAACGAGGATGAGATTTAATTTGGGTATTTTTTACGATTTACATTTTTTAAGTCTGGACTCAGTGGGCCAGCGATTCTAGGTATTTATACCCAACGGTCAATAAATCGATAATAGTTCTTGTTATTAATACAAGCTGACTAACCAGGTGTTGGCTAAAGTATACCTCGCTCTTATTTTTACCTCGGACCAGGCTATAGGCTACATACATGGCTCCAATACGACACATTGATTATATATTTTCTATGTAGATTGTGGGACAAATGTAAGGTTTACCACAGGAGCATAAAGAGCCTGCGGCGGATGGTACAACTTTTCTAAACTATTTAAAAATGTATAAGGATTTATAGTAATGAGTAAATGACCTCTTAAAATTTAAAACTAACCTCAGTATTTTTACAACGAAATTGAAAATAACTACAACTTAGTTCTAAAACTACTAAAATAACTCTACTAAAACTACTAAAATAACTCGGGATGCATTAGATCACAAGATGGGCTAGAAATTGTAAAACAGCAAGAGGTGAGAATACAGTTACGCAAACATTATTTTAACCTACCACCACAGTGCTAGAATTAAATATATCATATATATGTCGAGCGAAGATAGAGGTCTACCTCACATTGAGTTGTATCCATCTCACCTGAATATAAGAACTATACTATCGCCTTAAATTACATAAATACACAGCTAAGCTCGTTTTAAATCGTAAAAAAACGCCCAATTTAACTTACCAATATTAGTTATAGTAGGATAAGCTGCCAGTAGTAAGAAAAGACGGAGAGTGATATTCCTATAGACAGACGTCTGGTGGCGTATAGTACGCGGAGTGTGTATGGAGCGAAGCACACAACCCAACTGATCTGAACATATGCGACTACACCAAGTGTGACCAACTATTAGCTACGTATTCTATGCAAGCCTTTCACCTTTCAAATCTATAGATAATATTGGTCAATGCGATTGTTGTTACTACGGACTCATTGAAATTCAAGGTTTGTTTACCACCAGCATAAAATGGACGTGGTCAAGGGAACGGCATTCTTCTTGAGTTATTGCATAAATAATTACTTCAATTATATATATATAATATATTATGCTTATATAATCTGAACTCGCATGTACAATCACGTACGTTGCCTTAAAGAAACCCACTTAATAAAACGTTTGTTTTTTTAGTTGACGCTTGCAAGATTGATATCATTTTTATCGCTTAGCCTCGAGACAGTATGTGATTGCTATCATTTTTATCGCGAAGCCAATTTTTTCGGGTGTTTTTTGTTCATTCACAACTATTTTGAGTCAAAAGTTTGAATGTTGCAAGGTTTAATATATATATTGGTTTATAACTATCATTTAAGTTGTGAAATTTTAAGGTTTTTTGTTTGTTTATTTTTACTGTTAATTTACTTCGTCGTTGGCGTATTTTAATGATTAACAGTTGCTAATCCACCCGCGGGTAAATTCTGGAGAAAACTAATTTCGTCGTTTTGATAATATATGGTGGAAAATGTTATCTGAATATTAGTTTCGAGATTAATTCAATTTGAAGATAGCAATTAAGTTGACAGAAAGTGCGTTTTTTTATTCGCGGAATCGTCGTGCACAATAATATTTATTTATATTTCATGCCACACTATATAGATTTTTCACAACACACCTTAATATTTAATGTTGGCATTGAACGGATCAGTGCGTTAATATTAAAACGACGTTTCGTTGGTGGGCGTCGTTTTCATTAATTGTCTAAGCGCTGACAACTGTTTGAAAATTTTGTTTTGCATTGTCCAATATTCTCTGCCACAACGTGCTGCTATGGCTGAAAATTTGTTCACGGTGCTAAGCGGTTATTTCGATAGAAACAGTGCGACACTGCGTGGATAATTTTGTTATAATTTCCGTACCAACGACAGGTCCCGACAAAACTCGAAACGACGAAATGACGAATAAAATAATGAAGTCAAAAATTGCATTTTTCTGTAGAACTATGTGAAACAAATATCATATAATGGCGATCACATAGGCGTAACATCCAGCGTTGGAAACAAATATCCATTGCAGCGGCCAATTTTAATTTTAATAGTAGTCGAGGTAATTATCGACCGCCAACTCTACTCTACTCCGTGAACAGGTTGCCGAGGCGAATTTTGCTGAATATCATAAAAAACACCTCAGTTTCAAAGTAAAAAACGTCACTTAGCAAATTATTGCCGCGGCAGTCGCTGTGGTTCCAACGCCACTGACATCAACCAGGGAGGTGAAATAAGATTATTTCACCTCCCTGCATCAACACCGTATTATCTTACGTGGCGTATCAAGCGCCTAAAAAGTGGTCTGACCAATCGGGGAGGTGGGAGAGACACCTCCCTGGACCAATTAAACTGTAATGATTAATGAGCTTTCTATAAAAATAAAATACATGTACATATCGACGATTCTCTATAACTATTATTTAATTATAACCAATAAGAGGTCAACGATTATAACAAGTAATTAGCCAGAATTTTAGTAGTTTTCTGTAATTAGTATCATAAAAGACATTTTTTAAAATAGGATTGGCATTAAGAACCGTAAGTAAACATAAAGCGTCAAACATAGTGGTAACGTAAGTCATTACCGATAGCATTGCGAATCCTAATCGAATGGAACTGTCAGAAAAAATTAAATTGGCATCCACCATGAGTGAAAATGTCTCCCTCTTACTATTTTTTTTAAATTTTCATTGAGCACGCGATTATCACCTGGAATATGAGGATGGCGGATGATTATAAAAATAATGATGATGTATATAATTATGTCATGCAGTGTGACATCGTATCGTCTGACATAGTAATTGAGGGTGCTATACTGTGAATGATGTCAAGAAACAATAGA
This sequence comes from Tubulanus ruber, assembly GCA_036873915.1. Taxonomy (NCBI): domain Eukaryota; kingdom Metazoa; phylum Nemertea; class Palaeonemertea; order Tubulaniformes; family Tubulanidae; genus Tubulanus; species Tubulanus ruber. The sequence goes on along the minus strand of JAYJLZ010079998.1, from coordinate 9,345 downwards.
AAGGTTTGATTAATTAGTAACGAACTGACGGCGCTGATTGTTGGAACATGGTATAATATATCATTAGCCTGTTTTTTGTTTTATATTTTTTGCAGTTGCTGATGTCGATCAGAATGCAATCGTGGTAAGATCAAATAGACTATTTGTTACTCCAAGGATCAACCAGGATCAACTAAGTGTTCAGTTCGTTAGTAAAGTCAAATCAAATATCATCACTGAACAATGGTTATTATCAGGGATAAATAATTCATCATTATTATTATCAAGTTCTTTTTTTTTATTATTTTTATTCGCAATGGAGTCAAAGTCAAAGACGTCATTCGGACAAAAGGCCGAGATCAATCGTCTGAATCTGGTGAACGACGTCACTAAACGAGCAAACACCATTTACAATTAATTTAAGTAGTCATTGAATGAATAGGCCTACAAAGTCATAGGTCAAGTGTGATACATTTTACAGCGATTGTCATGAAAATGTGACCGCGATGAGTCATGGAGGTATAAACTATATAACTCGATGGATGAGTCAAGTTCTGAATAAATAATGGGTAAATATAACTACCTGTAAACCTTGTGCTAGCTGACCACACTAGAGCTCATAATATCGAACGCATGAAATCAGGGGCGGGTCCCCCTTCCCACACAAAGTGCCCTTGTTGCAAAAGTTGCCTAATTAAAAAAAACGGTATGTTTTGCGTCCTGTTGCTGGAGACACCCTAGCAATGCCCCTCGGTCTGCATCTGACAAGAATTTCACTCAGTCCGACCCGATCAGGCCCTCGTTTTTCTTAGAATATTGGTCGGGCCATACCATGCTCAAATCCAAAACGGGAAAATCTAGTTCCAAAACTAACCGCTACCTTTCTTAAATGATGTTAGCATGGCGCCACTGTACGGTCGACTGTTTGACACTGTAACACGTGGCCCAAATTCCAAAATGCCTACACGAAAGAGAAAGCAGTCATTGCGAAAGTTGAAAGGATATACTTTTTATACAGTACCCTAACATTAGGGTTTTACTTCCAGGCATCTCGGGTGCACATTGCCAGTAGGTAGCTGCGAGGCTGAACGGTTGTTCTCCTGTTCCTTGGTGATAGGGCTTGCACCGCAGCCTCAGCCCGTCACTTTCAACGAAGGACGTATGCGATAGGTACTACATCCTTTTGCATAAGAGCAGAATGTTCGCTAACAGTGTGTTTTTTAGTAATATTAGAAAGGAACCGTTACTGCAAGCTTTCTGGCCATAGTCCATTATTAAGGGTCAGCTAAAACTGGCTTGAAAATTTTTGAAAAGGCCAGAAATCTACCATTCAGTCAGTCTGGCCAAACTTACCAATGCAAGAAACTATTCATTTTGTATTCATACATTACTGGGTGTACAATGAATGATAGACACCAGCTAGTATTGGTAAGTTTGGACTGAAAATGTGTAGCCTACTTTGGTCGGACTGATTCCAAAATTTCTATTCCAGTTTTGACAAAAATGTGGTCAGAAAAATGTTGGCAACATAAAAGTTTTCAGTAAAAACATTCTTTTTTGCAACTAGGAAATACATGTAACATGGTAACACATTATTTTATTTTTCGTAAAATATTATATCATTGCACCTGTACCTGCTGGTATTTAATAGGCCCGGCCAATTATCAGACAGTAGCCAAATCGAGTAACAGTATAACAGTAACAGAATTGTATTGTGAACAAAATTAAAGTGTTATGTTTGTTTATTCAGTTTGTAATATAAGGTAAACTGAACTGCAACCCATCTGCCGGTAATATGTAAGAACCAAATTTTTACTTTTTAAATTAACATGATGCCATAATTACAATTCTAAGAAATATATCAATAAAAATATAAATAATACTTATTGCAATGGCAAACTTTCCTATGGCAAACTTACCTACAAAGTTACCTACATTTCACCACAGAGCTGCCTCAAAAAGTTTCTTTGAAATTGAACATTGCATTCCTAACATGCGGTCTACTTATTTTAACGTTTCGAACGCTTTTGAGATTTTTAAAAAAAATTAATTTACTACAAACACGAACACATATAAATTCATTACGGCGTATACGATATTATAATATACGTATATAAAAAGATAGTATACGCATATAAATATTCAATTTTTTCTGATAAACCATAAATTAGAAGTTTTAGTAAAATTCTACTTGACAGTATACATTAGCTCCATTCGAATACGGGGCTGATTCCAGCACCGTATTCGAAACGGGAATTTATTAAAACTTCTAATTTATGCTTTGCTCAAGTAAATTTGCCAGAAAATTTTGTGTGGTCAATAATTATGTTAAATGTCTTACAAATTTTTGTTAAATTATTGAATATGAAATAAAATGTTGCATGGGGATTTCAGACATCTCAAGGCCCCTGGAGCCCTTGCTGGAGATTGACCATTTTTTTTGCGGTAGATCCAGGTCTTTTGCTGGAGATTGCCCATTTTCCTTTTAAGTTCATTAAACTACCGTATTATACCATTTATATCTCCCGTAAGTGTGTTTAACCATGGTGGAAAAAAGAGAATATTTTCCGTATAGTTCCAGAAATTGCCGCTTGCATGTGGCGCCATCCAACCTCGTTCCAAGGTCGAGTCCCGCGCTCTGGGTCGATCCACGACTTCTGAGTCGTCTGCACCAGCGCCTGGCACATAAATTAACCTGGCACGAGAGCGTCACTCGCCGAGATTGTTTACTGTAAACCGCGACAGTAATAGCGTTAAGCGAAATGCGGAAGGGTTTAATTGTTAAAGCAGGGAGGTGATATAGACTATATCACCTCCCTGGTAAAGGAGGTGATATAGACTATATCACCTCCCTGGTAAAAGTAACAAAGTAGTTGCCGATTGCGGGAAAAGTCACTATAATGCGTGAGGAAAACACTGCTGCTCGCGGAATGCGGAAATAAGGACTAAATGCGGGAGACTTGACAGCACTCAGATTTTAACATAGTTTTCAAGAGTGGGGATTATTACCATGGTGATTTTTACATTCCATTGTAATTTGTCGGTTTTATCGCTATAACCCTACATTTCGAATTTTATGAATATAAAACGTTTCATCTTGTAGACATAACTTGCTAATTATTTGATTACTGAAGGTAGATAATTAATTGACATTGTGAAATAAATTTTTTTTTTAGTTTTTAACTTAAATCAATTGAAAGATATTGTCTATAACATCGTACTATACTAAAATAAAACATATTGAGGGGTTTTGGGAGGTTTAATGAGGTTTTCTTCAACCCAGAAGTAATGTCGACAACCCGGAAGTGGAGAAAATTGAGTAAATTTCGAGCAATGTGCTGATTAGTAACAAGATCTATTGGTAGATGTCGCACTCGTATGGCGGCTAAATTAGAGACGCACATGGCAACAGTACACGCGGGCTATTTACAATAATATAGTTGTACTGATTTACCGAGTGGCAAATCAATAATATACCAGTTAAAAAGTTGAAATGAAATGAAATGAAGAATTAAAAATGAAACGTTTCGCACAAAGTGCTTCATCAATAAAGAAAGACAGTTATAGTAGGTACCAAGCAGGTACTTATCTCAGCCTGGCTCCGCGAGAAGTGAGGACGTGTACTGTGAAGAATTACCCAGCCCGAAGAACTCTGGGAAAACCACAAATAAGTCAGAAACCTAACGCGCGGTGTAGTATTCACGGGGATCGGCGGAGCGCGGAGGCAGAAATAAACAATTTGATAAGCCAGACAAAACGTAAGACAGACCAGGGAAAAAGTGCGAAATATTCATCCCCCTAGCTATTGAATCTAATTGAAAAAAATAAATTCTCGAATGCGTAAGAAACGTACGTAGAAATAAGTCGACTGCATGTTAGGTAATTTGTGGTCACCTCGGGCCAGAGATGTCGTTAGCGGTGGCGGGTTGTGTTCACCGCTTACTTCAGCCAGCATCGCAGCGTAATACAAGATCAGCTCTGCGAACATAATGAACACCCCTTACATCACGTCTACTCTGGATAGTTCACTCACATGCCGTCCACATTTACACTCCACATTCAATGTGGTTGACCATTATCTGGACTACTAAGGTGTGAAATTATTGGTGTTTATTCTCGTTTGCTGGTGTGGTATTTAAAGTACAGCTATATTCATAACCGGCAAAAATGCATTGAATGTCAATGCATTCACAGACGAATTACTGTCAAAACTTTACAAACAAAACTATTACAATCCATTGTCCAAAACACACCCTCCCTGTGTCACTAAGTAAACCCATTTCTGGATAGAGTACGTAAAAATCTAGATAAACAACTATATCTTTTCCCCGTTGAAAAGAAGGGGTATTCAACGTAAATTATAAAATAATATCGAATATCGAATACCGGGTATTCAGACTTTTTATTTTCTAACGAAAATTTTTCCGCGTTTTCATTAGTACATTTATTAAATAATGCATTGAAGTGATACGGTTTTACTTAGCAATATTTTTCTTTCCATTACAGATATAATCAGAAGATTCCAAAATATCAATAAATGTTTCATGAAGATTATAACTATACACTGTATACCTGTATCGGAAAGTCACCAAGCAAAGTTAGAAAGTCCTTATAGAAATATCTGATTATTTAAAGCATAGACAAATAATCAATTAAATTTTTTTAAATTAACGGTATATTAATTTTCATAACCGAATTTATTGGCTTAAAGCTTGAAAAAACACGTTAATGTGATAACAATTTTCGCTACTTGTTCTGGCTTAATTGAATAATTTGTACAAAAATGATTAAACTTTGTTTTAATTATCTTACTCTTCGTTTCTTTAATGTATCTAGAACGACTAACAACTTATCAGCAATGTAATTTAGTTGCAATATAAATGAACTGAACGTCAGAAGTTATTTTTTCTATTAAAACCATAATTTGTGATTGACAATGGATTATTTTATAACTTATATTGTTTTATCTATTATAATATCTGTTTTTATCTTAATAAAATATATTTGCTACAAAAGTATAAATTCCTAATTCGTATTAACTGTTAATTATTATTAGCTGTGGAGATGAACTATTCTATTTATTAGAAGGGGGATCAGAATTTCGGACAACTGAGATCCGTACAACTGGGATCCGTTCAACTGGGAATGAACCTGTTATACGGCCTATAGCTCTACTTACTCGTCCCCTTAATCCGACGCCATGGTTACCATACGCACCACCTATAAACATAAATAATTTATACTAATTACAAGAAACAATATTGCAATAAAAATACTACAAAGATGGAGGCAAAGACGGTCCATCAATGGTACTGCATCAACCACACAATTATCGGGAATTACAGTAGTATGGTATCGCTAAAGAGATTTCAACGGAAAATATTGGTAGCGATATTCATCAAAATAAAAGTGTTCTCAGTTAACCATACGTGTTTATAGACAGGTTCAGCTTTCTTGTTTCGTTTCATTATTATTTTCCTGTTTCTGGTTAATTGTTTTTCTCGTGTTTAAATTATGATTAGGTCATGTGAATGAAGACTTTAAAGCGCTTTGGCTCGCTTGAAAGCTTGCACATAATTTTGTATAGCCAATCCGGAATGTACTTGCTTTCGGGTCCGCCATCTTGGATATCAAAATAACCAAAGCGCCAGTGGAAATGAACTCATTGTCAGGGATAGATCAAACGCCCCCTTAAAATTTTCAAAGACATTTTTTCAATCATTTAAAAAAATTTGTTACGTTATTGCGATTGACCTCGCTTCAACTAAGTTTAATTCCCACCATAGAAGTTAATAGACATTGAAGAAACAAAACAAATAAAAGGTTTTGATGCAAAAATCACATAGAAGAATGACGTACCTCGCTCCATTTCGTTAGCTGTGTAATTCTTAACGTCGGCGTCGCCGGAGAAAGCCATATTGTTGGAACCAGTCATTCCATCTGAAATATACACAGATTTTTAGTGATTGGTCACAGTGATATTATAAATAATATCTGTCAGAAGACGACATAAATATGAATTTAATAAGTTAAGGAGTTGTTTGTTGTCATTTCTGCATTAAAATGTTGAAATCATTTTATAACCCGTAATCAGTAGCAAATTCACTGTTAAAAAGTAAAAAATTAGCAATGCTGATGGTGTATTAAAATAATTTCTTATGAACCATTGTTATAAGATTTGTAAGATTAAGTTGTCACCGTTTAAAACAGAAAGTTTATAAGACACCCGGAAGCATTTTATATTTGCATGAGGGAAAAAAGGCATATTTTTAAGACTAAAATCTAAAGGGCAGCTCGTCATTAGAAAAGTAAAACTGTGCTAGTGGAAAATCTGGTTTCTTACAAATTTTAACGTCAATGGAAAAGAGTGTCAGAAATATTGTTAGATCTATGTAGTATCCATTTCATATTGTTGTTAGTGTATATATCGCTTGAAGTTTAAGCGACAAAGTTGACATTCCACCTTATTCACAAAACAGGGTAGTCGAAGGTTATTTATTGATGTACCTTAACTGACATATTATCGTAATACACTTGAATTAGACTGAAATGAATATACATTTACACTGTACATTGCTACTTCGATCCTATATAGAGTTTATATAACCCAAAATCTTTGACGTGATATGACATCACGACATAATGCTAACATGGTCAATCAAGATTATGCCAAAATTAGTTTAAATTTCCAGTACTGTAGGAGTTCATATAACACACAGAAAAGTTCAGCTACGTACAATGTACTATGGTCAGTCATGATCATGTCAAAATTAGGTTACTCATTCATGAAAAAACACATTCATGTAGAAAATATCATGTGCCAATATTTTGACGTCACAATGACTCACGTTTGTTCACAAATATACTGTACAAGGAATATGGAAGTTCAGAGCTAAATCTCATCTTCAATGTAAACTATGTGAGCACCAGTACTGCAATAATTGCAGTCACTATGGTACATTTTCCAAAAACAATTGTGACACTTGAACACTGTAGGTGATGTTTTCTATCTACATCTTTGTGCTTGCATCGTATAACTTTCAGCAGAAACTCTCGAACTGGTTGTAAATCCATGGTACGGGCTTCAAGTCTTCCAATCTGTTAAGTCTGTTCTGACTGTGTTCTTTATGGAAGTGGAACTCAAATGCATCCTGGTCTTTCGTCGTCTTGAGAATGGCCATATTTCCAAATCATTAGTACAATCATTTAAATCAATGAGATTTTGTCTGCTAAAATAGTGGGATTCTGGTCAGTGGGATTTTGAAATTTGTCCCCTCGGGACATTTTTACCTACTTTACAATTGGGGACATTTTTACAGGGGACATTTTACCGAATACCTAATTCATATACAGCTGTGCATTGTTTTGATATGATAATGGACGTCGTAAAATTCTTCGTGAACCTTCGGCTATCTCCGGTCGCGCGAGTGTGTCAAGTAGAAAATCATGGCATTTTGTTAGAGCGGCGAGCTATATAGAAATTATACTTAATATTGATATTTCATAATTACGAATGGGGATAAGAAATATAATGTGTATTATTACAAACATAACCGAAACAGTGGCTATATAGTTATATCCTCTTGGAAGTACTAGTACTACTATCAGGGGTAATAAGCTGCAAACCCCGGTCCATTGTTAACGATAACCAACACTTATTACACATTGCATAACTAGACAAAAAATATAAATCGCAGGCTTACTTCTAAATGATAAGACTAAATAATTAACTTTATGGTACAATTAACAACTGTTATATAAATTCTATCCAATGTAGATTACAGTATATTTTAAATAGCTGTTAGCATCTACGCCTGTGAAGTGCGCTGGCAGAAGCTGATTGCAATTAAGTGGAGTTATGGTTATAAACTTTAAAGCAACAGGGGAAGGCAACTAAAAGTTGAAATAATTTCAACTCCCTGGTTGGAGTCATCTCCAAGCATTGTATAGTTCAGTTTTATACAGTTATTTAGAAAGTGTCGAGAAGTATTTCAAACTATACGACAATTAAATGTAAATTTTCAAGCTTAAGACAAAGAACACTCTTCAAGAATTGTTTATAAATTAGTTTGCCTGAGCAATATACCCATAAGATACAGCTTACCTTTAAAACCCTTCTACGACAACTAATTTTCTTATACCGGATTGCACAGAACATTACAAGACCCAATACATAATGTACATGTATATACTGTTCATACTGTAACAGTCACAAAAATGTAGTTGTTTTATGATCATTTTGTTTCGGTTACTTTAGAAATGTGTGCGTCTGATAATAGCTTAATTTAATGCCAGGGCCCATGTAGAACATATTTGCTTTCTAGGGATCGGCCAATATTCCTTTTAACAAAAGATTTGGCGTCGTTTGGTAATTTACGTCATCAGTCCATGTTGCCATTGCTGGTCGTAATCAAATATAATTACATGAACAATCAAACAACTAAATAAACCGTAATATTTTGATTCATGTCGGAAAACAAGTACGAGTTCACATAATTTTCACATTATAGGTTTCACACTGTATATAGAAAATTACAGATTATTTACTACCCAGAAAAATAATCGGAACCAATAAAAGTTGTGTCTCAAACCACATTACACCATAATAAATAATATTTTGAAATTAAAGAGATAAGATTAACAGACTTAACTGCATCTCAGACAATACAACTTTGAATTATTTAGGCGGCACACGGCAAACATGAGATTTTTTTTGCACAAAATATATTTTTGAAGAGGGGCAGTCGGCGTGGATCGAATTTTTTTAAACGTAAATCAGTGAAAATAGTATGTCTCATCCAAAACAATAAAGAAGCAGATTGACGTGTAATTTTGATAAATAAATATCCACGGAAGACTAAAAAGTTTTTTTTTATGGAAGCACACAATATAATACATTGTGTCTTCATCGGAGGGGATTTTTTGAAAGTAGTTTAATAGGAATAAATATTGTATCATCGTCAAATGTTGACCTCAAACTTGTAGCAGGGTTGAAATTGATCATCTTTTGTCACAGTGTCTAATTAGATCGCATCTAAATATATATCTGGATATTAATGATTGTGGGCAGTATTGATATATGCGACAACTTCCCTGCTGTGCTGAGACTAATATAATGTGCGTTTAGTGTGATTTGAAATTATTGGTATATCTTTTTAATTTATAAGTTCGACCAGGGAGATGAAATCGACCCACAAGTAGTTTATTTCCTTTTTCATATCATGCTTACTGTGGAAATTTTTTAGTTCCTGTACGTAGGCTACGGTACTTAATTTTGGAAACAAAGCTACGATATTTTTGTAAAAAGGGACATTTAATCGCCCCGAGCAGTTAATCAGCGCACAGCAGGTTTAGAATTCTATGATA
>JAYJLZ010078888.1:1199-15907 GCA_036873915.1 Tubulanus ruber | reverse complement strand
AAAGTTTCGATTTTATCCCACCGGTGCTTAGTTATTGCGACGAGTCATAACTGACGACAATAAACTGTGTAACAAATTGGTTTATGTAGATCATTAATTACCTCTGTGGGAATACATTTGTTGTCGTTCAATTTACGTTTAAAGCATTATTTATGCTGTTATAATAATTTTGTTACAAAGGTAAGCGTAAATTAATTATTTTTCACTGAAAAACAAATCTAATTATTCTTTATCATAGCTTTGCTTCAAATGTGCTGTTATCTCGGAAACGAGAAAAGACACTTCCATGCGCCACCGAGATTTACACGAGAACCAGAAAAAATTTCCTTTGTAAATAAAACCCGCAAATAGAATTAATTTTTTAGTACACACCTACTTATTTCTAAATTTAGAAACAATAGTCTAGAACTATTTTCTCATACGCTTCGAACCATTGAAATTTCTAGGCTTTTTGATCATTTTTATTTCAAGTACATATAAATATGCGCCTAGCCCGAGACATTACTCCCACATCATCCCACTCGTGACATATTCCATCAGAGGTTGGTGCTTCAGTGAAACCAACCGACCACGCTTTACATATCGTACACAAATCATACTGATAGAAATTTGTAATAAATTATTCGACTAATTTGGTGATATTTTATATATAAAGTCTTTTTGTTTATTATTCTTGATTTAAATACTGTTGACTTCAAGCTTTTATCATTGACATTTTCTGATCGTGATTTCGCATTTATTGGAGACTTGAATAATAATGGCAGCTGCAGGATATATTATGCCTCTTGTTAGAACTTCGTCATGCCCAGGGAATATAATATTACAAGTAACTAGAGCCAGTGCACGAGCTTTTAACATGGATAAATCGGCCATGTTTAATAATGACAGATACAGTTCTTGTACTTTTACTACATACAAAATCTTGTGCAGTTTACAATGTTTTGTCGAGATATCAGCTGCAAAATAAGCGAATGCCCATAGCCGCTGATGACGTGGCGCATGCAGTAACTGTTAAATATGTCGTAATAAAGAGCGTTAGTTTGAGATAATAACGTGGGAAATAGCTGCAGGAACATAACAATTTTTAATGGCCGACACCTTTCTTAGAGCTTATTTTACGCTTTTTGTATACTTTACAATACGCATGTTCTGTTTTATTACTAGGCAAAATGCCACAAACATTTTACTCATTACGCCTATAAAGAAAAGTAAAATTCGTGCTTTTGAAAATTTGACCATTTTAATAATCTCAAAATAATATCTTGTATTTCTAAATAATGAGAATGACATCGCGTCATACATCCAAATTCAATTACTAGTATCTATCCGTTATTGAATCTTTACAAGTGCGGATCGGCCACATAAAATTAGTGAGATGTCAATAAGGTGGCTATATAGGATTTCTCATGTAATTAATGCGGTTAAATTGTCTCGAGGTGTAGAAAAAAAACGTGGAGCGATGTGGAAACATTTAAAAAAGATGTTTTACATAAAGTACCTATTTGGCACTCATATTAAAATAAGACCAATAAAATAACTAAACGCCAAATTCAAATTAACGTTGCACAAAAGCTCAACTTTAGAGACTAATTTTTCATTCAAAGACACTTCGGGGCAAAATATAAACGCAATAGGTAGGTAAACACCTGCAATCGTGATGAAAAGTTAGCCTGTATGCTGAAATAAGGTTTTTTTTAATAGAAAAAAATGTAAATTGCAACTTCGTTATTGCGTCCATTGATTACGATTATCCAAACCCAAAGGTCTGCACGAACCACAGAAAACCCGCACGTTGGCTGTGTGCTGTGAAAATGGCTAATGGAAGAGGGCATTTAGCACATCTATAAAGGAGCAATAAAGCAATCGACTGGTCTGCCAATAGAGGTACAATGTAGATAAATCCACTTAGTTAAACAGTTTGCAAGCTAATGGAAGTGTAGTAATTTACAGACGCATTATTTTTTCGAAATTATTTAAATTTGTTGACCGGCTTATGTTTGCTAGAAAAATTCATCTGAAGAGACATGTAAATACTTCCAAGTTTTTATTTACATATAATGAATAAATATTACTAAAGCGACTATACAGTATAACGGGCTGGTGCCTCCTTCAGTACACCCATTAAATAAAATATATAATGTAGTTATCGCTATGATATATAACGCGATAAGATGAGGTTGGACGGGCAATTTATGGTACGGTAAAAATATAAAATGATTGCTTGCATACAAAGAATAAGGTTTCCAGTTCTATGACCGAAATAAACATTGTCAACATTTGTGTCGACGATCAACATGCAGACTTTCCAGCACAGTACATGTATGGACAACATCTGGATGTAGACAAACAAAACGGAACTCTGACGTCGTGTAGGCTCACCGCCTATCGTTCCGTTTCAACAGTTGCAAAGCGAATTAATTGGGTAGAATTAAGTAACAACGATCTCAGTCACGGATAGAAGAATTAAATAAAATATTAATATGCCTTCAGCATGAAGATAATTATGTACAGTATAGCAATTGAAGAAAATTAATTTTAATGAATTATTTGCCGTCTGTCAAAAATGTAATAACCTTTCGAGATGTGAGTGGCGCTTGTAGTTCTATAATCTGACTACTGAATAAATTCCATGTATTTTCTCTGAATAGGTTGTAACGGCGACTCTGTCACTTTTTATTTTTCACGGTCGACATTGGTTGTATTCGGTTCGTCAGATATTCGCTCATAGCATCACGGCTTCCTTTTATGACGCTTCTGCGTTATCATTGCATAAACATAGTATAAATTTTTTATATCATAACGTCTTATGAGGCGTCAAAAAGCAGCGTGGTTTTCAGAAGTCAGTACTGGCCATATAAAGTAATACGTTTGCACTCGAGTATTAACAAGGTCAAGTGCTCCAACGACACACTAGGCGTTCAACTCTCAGAACGAGGTGTTCCGGGCGACATTTATAAATGAACACAGTATACAGATTAAAACTCACAATGTTTCATCTGACAACATTTTTAATCATCACATCGAAAAGACGCGACGCGACGTGTCTTTTATAATATGTAAATTTTCGCTTTTAAAATTCATGAGTTTATCCACGCATAATTTTTTTTTTTTTATATTCAACACACAGTATAAAGATTGATAGAACAATCATATTATTCATAAATTCTATTACGTAGAGGCAGGTCTTAATTATGAGTTCTTCCGTTATAGTTCTTACCAATTAGAAGCCCACTTAGGCTTCCGATAAGAATATAAAAGGAATTTTTGGATAGTTGCGTGATATATGAATAAGTAAAAAATTCTAAAAATGTCAGCACCGGTTTTTCAGAATTTCCAGACGAAACGTACTTATATGAAAAACAAATAACACCTTTAGTGTCCAAAGTCACAACCGAAACGAAGAATCGGACTAAATACTCTCATTCATTATGAGATAACTGATTAATTTAACTTATTGCTTTATTTTTACAAAATATATAGAAAGCAATGTATCTCATACACTATTGCATATTACTTTAAATATGACCATTGATTACACAGTATAACAAGCTTCCTAAAAACAAAACAATGATAAGACTACCAGCTTGGCTGGCAAACAATACAGGTTAACAAGAATTGGTAGATTCTTTGCCACATGCACAAATTATTTCTTGGGACAATAAGGGATGGAAAATAAAATTAGGAAAATGAACATTGACCAATATTTGCAGGCTGCTATCTTAAATGATAATATATTATTAAAGATGATCTATATAAAATTATCTCATATTCACGACAACCTCATAACGCCACGCTGTGTAGAATATCTTAAGTTGAATCAAAAAGGAAATAATTACCCAATTACATTCTTTGAGAAGAATACCCACAACTTAGTTTCAGACTATACCGTTCTACGGTCTATTACTAGTATTCGTGTATCTTAGAAATTAAAGGTCAACATCATCAGGGCATTATAGAAACGATTAAGCAATAAATATCGATACGGGTTTAGTTAATTTCTGCCGAACCGAACTAACGTAATTCCATTATTGTAAACGCTTGGGCTAATAACGAAGCGAAGTTAACTGAGTTACCACAGCGTGCTCCTGTCACATAATGGCATTTCAGACGTGTTTCGCAATTGAAGTTGCACTGAATTATAAATAGATATAAAAGTCAAATCAAACGAAAATGGAATACTCAACTGGAAAGACAGGATATATTCGTGTTTATGCATGTGGCATTCGAACGTAACACAATGAATGGTTTCTTAGATAAAAATAATAACAGCTTCTATCAAATATTGCTGTTCTTACAAAAGTTATTATCTTGTTAAAGTGATTTCTAAAAAGTGCAAAATGGGAATTTTACAAATAGGACATTCTTTAAGAGCATAAAATAAAATATTGCACCTAAATAAAAAATAAAAGGATCACATATAGTTTTGTTTGGTTATGTTTTCAGTTAAATTAAGGTAAACAGAAAAGTTTTTGTTTTCCTAGTGTTTTCATACTACAGTTTCTGAAGAAAACATTTATAATACAGTTAGCATTCGTTTTTCGCTTAACAAAGCGAGATGCGCTACTTTCATTTCCAAGTTAAGTCGTAAGTAGTGTTAGCTTTATTAAAGCTTAGTCAGTTTAAAACGACACAATAAAAGAATCATAACAATTTGTTTAAATCATATAGTTATCCTCCATCAAATCGCAAAATTTATATATACAAAGTATTATTATGAAAATTTTCAGCAAAGCCGTTTATTTAAAAAATCATTCTTCACCAATAAAACATTCGGAAAATCTGTGCCATTTGGCATGGAAAATAACTTTTTTTTAAAAATGATATTGTATTCATTTCATTTGATCAGATTTTCTCATAATTAAAACAAGTACATTTTATGCCCCAAGATTCAGAAAGGCATAGTATGTGACCTACCAAAGATTTTTGAATCTTTTTTTTTAAACTATAACAATCTTCATCGAACAGTTTTTATTTGATATTTTATTAAATACTGGCTATAACAAATATAAATCGAGTAGCACATGAATCTGATATTAATTTTTGGAAATGATTATCTGTCTACAGTGAAAACAAAGATATATACTTGGACGAGTATGAGATCCGTTAAGATCTTGGCACTTAGGATACGACAACGACAGTTACTATACCGACCACATGATCGAGCTTTTTTGGCACAGAAGATAAGAAACATAAAGACCATTTTGACTGAGCAACCTTGACATCTACTTCTATCAGAAGATATTTTAACGATGAATGAAATTGCATTCTTGTTCGAGTAATCACTGAAGCAAATGAAAGAAACCATTCATCAGGAATACCAACTAAAGTAATAATTTCAATAAAAAGTTTTAACTATTGAATAGCAAAAAACATTGTCACTCAAAACGTACCACAGCGATGCCAATGAACATAAAGATAAAATAAACAAATGTTATAATTTAAATATTATGACTTTTAAGTACCTGAATGAATTTTTCTCGATCAGCCCAACTTGCGTTGGAAATTATGTGCAGCATCATTGTGACAAGCTGACTACGTAACAGCACATCTACGATGCACGTATGTATGTTGGTACATCAAACATACATTTGTAATATTTACATTATGTACATTGTACATATAATTCTTGTAAAAATAATCCCTACAAAAAATATCTGCCCTGTATTAAAGTTACGTTCACTGGTTTTGTGCACTTACAATTTTTGTTATGATTGTTTCATATTTAATTCTCATTCATGGTACTTTAATTGTTAGTTATTCCTCGGTAATTTCTCCTGCCGCCTAATATCTTCTGGAATCTAACAAGTTTTGATAAGCTGCGTCATTTTGATTGTCTTGCAGTGCAAAACTTAAGTGGACATAGCTTTTTTTTAGGGCATGTTTGTAAAACATTGTTATCTAAAACATCTGTACAAACTGTACACGTACTATAACAATTTACAAGTCTTCACAGATTTGATTTGAACCTATTATTTACAAATATTCGTTAAATTTACTGCTGTTGTTCCATGTACAACATGGCTTCTTCCTTAATAATTAAACAGAATCGAACCTCTTTAGCTACCTTTCATTCTTCTTTTCTTGCACACTAAACTAACACACGTGCGCACTTAGCACCACTTTCAAAAGGGTAAGTCGAATTATTATGAACGATAAACATTACAAACATCAACGGTTAGTAAACACACCGGTGTAGTTAGAAACTTTACTACGAAACTGGAATGGCAGAGAAAAGGGTCTTAGGCACCATTTTGTTTAATATTTACATACATCTATCTACTTGGGTATGCCCAAAACACCGTCTACAAATTCTACTTCATGTCTTTGTGTGCTCTCAGACTTACAGATGTGTGTTTGATGACTAAAATGCTTCCAAGACGCCGAAAACGTGTTCACGATCGCATTTAATGATCAAACAGTTGGTCCGCATTTACGTAATTTTCTAAAATGCATTGTGGTGATGAAGTACTTACAATCCAATGAGTAGCGATTGGGGTCGACATGGAGCTGACCTCCAAACAGTACTATTTTTTCTTGGAGTCCTCTACCAACTTATGTTGTTCTTCCAACACGTACATTATTATACTAAACGAATTTTGATTAAAGTTTCGATTATCATAACACATGTATATATCGCCTTTCGGATTTAACATTAAGTAATCCACAGATATATCGTATCGCGGCACAAAAAGCACATTGTACACATAAAATTACGAAACATGATAAATACATCCATATTACGGCTGGGTGGACATTCCTCCAGGTTTCTCATCAGAATTGGCACAGTATAAACAATATTTACACGAGCCCCTGCAATTTTTCGTTTTTTGAGGGACTGTCAAATCACAACTATTACTAGGCAGGAATAAAGCATTGAACGTCAATATAATTTTTTATGAACATTAATCAAAATTTTAGCTTCATGCTATACAGTCTCCTCAGTGCCCGTTTGAGGTGTTCCATTGCCTAAATGGACTGAGGTTTCACCGTGATTATTGCAGCGTACAACCGACTCAGCCGTTCGATGGCTGTCCCTATTATGTGAACTGTCTCTTCTTCCTACATTGAGACTATCTCTCCTTAAACTATCTTTTAAATGGATGCCATACTGTTCTGCATAGCTTTCAGAACGCAGCCTGCGGTTAATACTTTTGCATCTAAACAAAAGTATTTCTTTGAACGGCGTTCTGAATTCACGGTTGAATTTGGCGTAAATGATAGGATTCATTAATGAGTTGAGGTAACCTAGCCATAATAATATACTAGCTACCCAGGGTGGAATATTTAGTTTCAACATTACTTCGAATGGTCTTATAATGGCCAAGATGAAGAAAGGAAGCCAACAAGCTATAAAACCACCCATTATCACGCCCAAGGTTTTAATAGCTTTTGAATCTGATGACTTATTGTTTTTCCCAAGGCCCTTAAAACCGATTTTGCGTCTTCCTGACCTCGGTAGCATACGGCTTTCGTCATTTGAATCCCGCGACGGGCGTTTTGCGGAACCATTTGGGCAGTTGTGATTTTCTTCTTTTGAATCCGTAGCCTCACTACTTCGTTTGAAGACATTTAATCGGAGTCCAGTGCTTCCCGTTCCGGAAGATCGCATATCACTAGAGGCTGGAGCTGTACTAGGGGCGTCGAAACCCCTTGGATTAGATTTATTTTCCGCCTGAGCAAGGCGTGCCGATATCCTGAATATCCTATAGTAAACTACGATCATAACAGAGAGAGGTATGTAAAAGGCACCTAAAGTTGCATAAATTTGATAGCCTATTTCGTTGCTTATGCCACATTGTCCCGGCTGGTACGTTTGCTTCCAACCGAAAAGTGGTGGTATGCTTATTAACGCCGACATGCTCCAAACTATTGTGATCATAAGGGCCATAAGTTTTGGAGTTCTCTTTATTGCGTATTGAAGTGGCCTTGTAATAACAAAGTATCGGTCAATACTTATCATGCACAAATTCAATATGGAAGCAGTGCACAAAAGGACGTCCAGTGACACAAACATATCGCACACCACCTCACCAAGAGTCCACAAGCCTTTCATAACCTCTAGCATCGCTGAAAGAGGCATCACAAAAACCGCCACCGATAAATCCGCCAGTGCCAATGACACAATTAATAGATTTGATGGTGTTCGCAATTTTCGGACAAGTGCTACTGCCAGGACGACAAGGGCATTGCCAATAATCGTCCCTGTGATAATACATGATAGTATTAAGCCGATTAGTGCTGCTTGCCACCCTTTATAAGGGTCAGGTCTGTCTAGAATCTCATGGGTTAAATTCGTCAAATTGTAAGTATCGTTCATGGATATGTTAAGCTCTATTTCCCAGGGAGTGAGAACTAAAGGAGGTGTCGTGAGCAATCCATAGCCAACGGTCGAGGTGTGATTCGCCAAACCGCCACCTAGCATGCTGATTTTGGTTTCATTGGATATGTATTCTGAAATGGAAAAGTCATCGGTAATTTAAAAATATAAGGAAATTATCGAGTTTCACGTGTATTGTTTAGCGTAATAATGATTATTTTCCCGTATTGAGTATGGAAAAGTCTTTCTTTCTTACAAATTAAAACCCTTTTCATATTTCTAGCTATGATTAAATATTTAGCGTTAAAATATGAGTACAAAGACTGTATGTTGTTATAACATTTTAAAAATCAAAAAAGTCTCCCGGAAACATTAACGTAAACATAAACATTTTTGTGCTGATGGACAGAGATAATGTTATTACGTTTTACGTACGTTGCAGAAATGGTCTATAACGGCTGAAACAAACGTCATTAGACTGCATTAGACTAAATTAACCTCAACGCATTTATACAATACGATATTTAACACAACCGGTCAATATAGCGCAAATACTCTATATAGATTATTTGCGATCGTGTAAAAGGCGATACTTTCTGAATTCTAAATAAATGTTACAAAATGAAAATCTGTGTTATTGACGACTAAAGGTTAATAACTAATCTAACAAGTATTTTAGGTTATTAGACCTAAAGGATGCATCTTTACACGTCATGACTTTACACATCCATTGTTACAATAATTGTAGAAACAGGTAATATATTAATGGTATGATCAATCTTGTGATGTCATGTTTTATTATTCTTAAAAGGACAAGATTGTAAACGCGTCGATAAACTTATTATGACTAATGGGGCAGTATTTTTCTCAAATTGAACGATGACCTCGAAGGCCACTGAAGAAATATCATTACCGTTACGTTTTAAAAAAATAAACCTTCAAATGACATGATAACCTTTATGATATTTCTGATTGAAGCAGGAATATTCAGAATACGAATTGATTGGTGAATCGAGAAAATGGTGGAACCTATATCTAAATGCCCGTCCAGACGATCAGAAATATTGTTATACAAATGTATGATCGTGTGGACCATTTTCCCAACAAACTTGAACAACATCAAACATGTATGACGATGTTCAAATATTTAGCTGCGTGTTTCATCTTCCTAACAATGTTGTAAGAACATTTCAAGCCATAGCCAGCTGTATTTAGGTAATGTGACACAGCTTCTTCCAACTCCTTGTTTATGCAAATGTTTCCGAACTAAAGGCCCGTCCACACGATCATACAATTGTATAACAAAATCCATACAAATCATAATGTTGTTATACAAATATATGATCGTCTGGAGGGGCCTTAAACGTTATATAGTTTGTTTGATAGAACATGACAATTAAATTTGTATGGAATTATAACTCTGAGCAAGAGTTGTGAATAAAGAACTTAAATTTAATAAATACAATTATTAAATCATAACAAAATACATTAAGTCGACAATCTTTCATGCCATAAGTAAATTGAAACTTAATAACGTACAGGCAAACACACTAATTTCTTTATATTTCTATGC
Organism: Tubulanus ruber; assembly: GCA_036873915.1. NCBI lineage: Eukaryota > Metazoa > Nemertea > Palaeonemertea > Tubulaniformes > Tubulanidae > Tubulanus > Tubulanus ruber. The sequence goes on along the minus strand of JAYJLZ010078888.1, from coordinate 6,017 downwards.
TTATTATCAAAAATTGCTAAGATTAGGTAGTCTAGAAATAGACCTAATTAAAAATATACTAATTAGGTCTGATCAATGTAACTGATTTTATTTCCATGCACAGTATGAGTTACACATCGATACAATAAAAATATTATATATATATATTCTATCATGACGCTTTTTCATATGTAAATAGAACTGTCTGTGTGCGAGTGTATCGATTGAAAACAAGCTTTTCACGTGTATCCTATCGTGCTACTACTTTTCAATACATATTACATACAGTGAGCGAAAAAGGAAATATTGGAATCCGATATTCTCAAAATACCCAAATGAATACAATACATAAGTAATTACTTACATCCACCAAAACCAAAGCCATTTTAACTTGAACGTGTTGACAGTTCCGACACTCCCGTGGTATAACGAAACATTAATAATATATGTATATGTGTATCATAGTTTAACGTCTACGACTATAACCGAACTACTATAAATGTTCTACCGTTATACCCATAGAATACGTGTGTAACGTATATAATCTCATTTGCGAGTATATTGAACCGTTTCACTTATATTATAATATAGTTTTCAGTGATCAAATTACTACAAATAATTGGGCTTCTTGGTTAATATGTTGGACTCTGCAATGGTCACAATGCTGCCTAATAGGGGTTCTTAAAATCACATAATAAGGTCAATCAGACCAATATGATTTCTTGACCTTAGGATCTTGCTAACTTAGGCATAAAATTAAATTGATTAACTCGATGCTGTTGTATATCAGGGAGGTGAAATAAGATTCACCTCCCTGTGTATATAGAGTCAAACCCCGAGAACTTAAAAAACGCGACTGCTTTAGCTACGTTGCTAGAACTACAGTACACATTTTTTGTTTAGTTCAGCATAAATATTGTCGTTTGAAATTTTATCTATCCATTTTTGGAATGATTTTACTGAGACGTGAAATATATTCAATTATTCGCATATTTCACATAATTTCACGCACAGATATAGTCAGTTTGCGCCGAAAAAGATAGCAAATTGTCAGAAATGTCTCGAAAATAAGATGATCGTCAGTTGGATCACCAGTCTGCCATATTGAATTGGTTCGTCAGGTTTCGGCATGTACTCATGTCTTATTCCATGAAACTTCAGAATGAACTTCAGAATCTAATATCAATCAAACCGCATGTTCCACAAATAAAACTCGTCTAAGAATTTTGCCCAATATAATACTTGAAGATAAAATCCACAAAATGAATGCTGTATAGTGGTTTCAGGCAAAATATGATCAAAGCGCAATACAGCGTTTGATAACATATGCTGAGCTTAATCTTCATCAACACCTTTAAATAATTGATTAAAATAATTGATTAAAATAATTGATTAAAATATACGGTATTGCTACAATAACATGCAAACTTCTGTAATATAAATAAATGTTAATTTTGAATAATGCAATATAAATCTGTAGGTTACTTTATAAACGTAGGTCCAGCGTTAGTCTTTTTAAAAGAAGTGAACGTTTAACTACAAATATAAGTATAGCCGCCATTTCCTGTTAAATTTCTTGCATGGAGAGTATGCATGCAATGCTTTAAGAATTCCGATCGTAATGCAATTGCTTGATACTTGGACGTATGCAAGCCTCTCGTTAAAACAATTCAGGGTATATGGGTATTGGGTTATTTCCGAATGGACGTAAGAAAGCAACTGATTAAGTTAAATGCACTTTGATTCCTATTTACTTACTAGGACCGCTGTCCAGCAACGTCTTTGAGAAATTGAGCAATTTCTCAAGTTGACCACATCCAGGACATGGGAGATACATGTTTACCGAAGTACGTGTAGCCTAAAATATGCTGTGAACGGAATATTTAGACAAAAATATTTAAATTGGACATGCATAATTGGTGTTTTTGCTAATAAGCCATCTTTTGGTAAACAAACATTATTGAGAAGGACTAATAAACCGGTTACTGAAACAGGACACGTCATGATAAGAACAAATGAATCTATTGTATATTTCTATAAATAATACCGACTTTTCATGATTACCTTACATTGCTAATGACTGCCTTTCCTTGCAAATGTTGTATGGCCCTTCATGAGAACGACTACTCCAATAACAACCTGTAAAACATATCAATACAAAAAAATAGTTAGCAATCTGTGTTTTCTACTGTATAAATAAATCTTATCTTAACTTGGGCCAAAAGCCCAGTAAGTGCTGCACAGGTAGATTAATTTAATTAATCATTGAGCATTTCAGAGACGCAATTTGCAGGAAGATTGATAATTTCCCCGGTGGCAATAATTTTTCACAACTTGGCTACATGTTGTCAGCCATGTATCTTCGCTGCAATCAGCGTGAAAATATTTTTATGATTTTAAGATAAAAATCTAACCATAGCAACTTGGGATAATGGGAAAATAAGTAATAAAACTTTTAAAATAATGCAATAAATGCGACGTATGCAGACTTTCTAACCGACAATAATTTAAGACACTTTTATACGAACCATAGTTTTCAAAGCAACAAAAGACTTAAAAGTTGGAATAATTAGGAATAGTTTAGAATTTTGGTTCACTTCTTACACTGAAGTATAGACGTAAATTCTTCCTTTTATATAGTTTTCGTTTATAAAAACACTTTCTTAATTATTAAGCAATGAAGAGAATCTAAGAACCTAAAACCCTTATATAAGTTTCAAAAAGGGAAAACTTCTTTGCCGAAATTTGATAAAAGATTAAGAAACTACCAAATGTAAACATTGTAAAGAAGTTAAACTCGCATAAAAACGAACATCAGACGCTAAAATAAGCGAAGATCGTAAATACGTTATACAATCGTTTCCTGCGGCTCAACGAGTTGAACATGTCGATATCTCTGCCTATAATAATCACCGAGATGCCATTTCGTTAGAAGTAAACATCTAACTATTGCTTTCAAATGGAAGCTTGGCATTGCTTACATGGTTTCAACGTGAGTTTTCCTAGAACTTGTTTAACATCGCAATTTTTTTAATTGTTTTAAATGTTAGAGGGGAAATATAACACCGCAATGGCCAACTAACGGCGGATATTAAGACAAAATTAAATAAACATATTTCCGATGAGGAAAACGAATGCTTGAAAATTGTTTAAAAATATTTAATCGTTCAATAGCTGCAGGACATTGTGATCTTGGTATCGTTATGCTTCATAAAAATCCGTTAATCTAACGCTCTAAAAGGCAACAGCTGGTTTCTTTTTTTAATATTAAGGTCGCGTAGAGACGGATACAATTTCTAGGAAATTATGCGAGATTTATCCTATACAGTCCTGCTATCATTCCAGTAATTCTAAACGTCAATACTTGCATATTGATCATTCTTGTGGAACACTGTGTCACGACTAACAACTGTTACAGTTAAAATATTTACCCTTCATAAACACACCGTCCTAGTCCTAATGCCCCCAAAACGGTTATACGTGGTTCGTCTTCAAGAATTTCGAGCAGAAAATGAATTATCTGCACCTGAATTTTATAAATTACCGACCGTGCCCTTAGGACACAAGCGTACACGAAAATGAGCTGGGAGGGATACGTATTAGTTTCAAATTCATAAAACAAACATCGAAGATAATAAATAGATTACGATACGAGTTGTCAAACATAAAAGTGCATGTTAACCTTAATATGAAATCAATCGCTCTATAAAAAGGATCATATTATATACATCAACGCAACAACTTGTACGCACCCATAATCTGGTTCAAGCGATCCAATGTTTTGTAACTATTAATAAACCGAAGCACGGCTAACTCGCATACCGGATGCTATCTGGATTATCCTACCCACATTTACAGTATATGAAGGTGTAAATCAGGCATAAAACATTGCTTACTATAACATAAAGCGTGACGTGTACAAAGGAATCTATCACAGTAATAGTCTTATGTCATAAATGACTATTTTAAACGTGTGTTACGCACGGCGTGCACCTGGTCGCTATGACGTAAGTACAACTGAAAATATGACAAAATTTGGATAAGGAGGAAAATAAATTACTCGACTGGAGAACAAATTAATAACAGAAACTCACTTATATTCCACTGCTCTAGTCAAAACGGGCCCCACAGCTGTGCACTGCTAGATAGTAGTCACAAACGACCTATACCTTAATACATTAGTGACCTACGAAAAGATCGGCTGTCGATTGAGCGATCAATCCAGTTTTTTAACATATAAAAGTTATTGACCTAGTTGTAAGAATAATTTTGTTTGCTAAACTCTCAATTAAAACGGGTAAAAATTAAACAGTAGCGCGTTTAATACCTATTTTTTTAAATTGTCGAATAAATCATATTGAGTCGTGACATGCTTGACATGTAACGATTATTAGGGATTAGGGATCTACATGATGCGTCTGCGTGTACTGTTAGTGAGTGAAACAAGGTTGTACTTCACAAAAAAATCCAGTTACTGAACTAAATCAAACGCCTCAAAATCTCATCTTATTTATAACGACTATTTAAAAAATGCAATGAAAAACACGTTAGTAATTATCGGTGCGAAACTTTATCATAAACTAATAACCAAACAAGCCTAATATATAATACGTATGCAGCAGTCATTTATTTTAGTATTCAGCTTTCATCGGCAGCGCATATTTGTATAGTAACAAAATTGGTTCACTTGATCCATTTACATGGTGACACATATTTAGGCTGTATGGTTGGTAGGGTGTAAGCAAACGAAAGGGACCAATGCAGTACTTACGAAGCGAGCAGAGACACCAAGTACAATATGTAGGTGCATATCCTCACAGGAGCGTATTCATGAAAAAG
>JAYJLZ010077777.1:0-17158 GCA_036873915.1 Tubulanus ruber | reverse complement strand
GTCAAACAGCCCACGTATCACCCACAGTGTCAAACAGCCCACGTATCGCCCACAGTGTCAAACAGCCCACGTATCGCACACAGTGTCAAACAGCCCACGTATCGCCCACAGTGTCAAACAGCCCACGTATCGCCCATGTATCGCCCACGATAATTGACCGTACCCTGAATGGAACATAAAAGACGGCCTGGTGCAACTGTTGTGCAGCTGAGAACATTTTCTACATAATAATGAGAGTTGATTTTGAATAACATTTAAAATATGCAGTAAATATATTATTTGAAAGTGAAAGCCTAATTAGACTGCTGCCATGTTTGTTTGACCAATCCCCCGAAAGGGAGAAAAACTCACTGAATCGCATTTGAATGTTCGTAAATTCCTCAGATTCTCGAAGTGATTTAAAATTCGAATTATTTTCAATTCAATGACGACTTCAGTTTATAAACGACGAATGTCTCCCCTTTAAAGCTGTACGTTTTAATTGGCCTTTATACCGGGACGCATTTTTCCACAATCTCAAAATTCCGTAGTCTATCTCGCTGCTAGGCTAGATCACATACCACAGTGCTTCAATGACATTTTTTTATTACACTGTATGCGCTCGAAATGTAAGTTAATTTATCCCGCCATTACTTTTTATTTAAATTCTTAAGACGAGTAGTATTTATTTAGCGCTTCTTCATGGCACTCATTAAGATGGGGTTATGAATGAACTCTGACTATCTCGTATTAAAAAGCTGAGGCTTTCATTATATAAGAATTTTGAATTAATGTAGATTTTGTTTAGACAGCAGCAATCTAAAATTAATGAAATGAAAGGGTGAATTCCGTGATCTTTCAATGGCTGTCGCTGTGTCACGAACAACACTCCACGTAATTCCGTCAGACACGAACCTAATTTTTTTAAAAATGCATGACTTTCAACGACATGGAATTCTCAGGAAGATGTCTGATGTTTGAAGAGGTAAAAGGATAATCAGTCTTTATCACACAAAGTAGATTCATTCTCGAGCACAATTAGATAGTCAAATATACCGTCAATCTTTTGATCCAGAATTCTGCATTCGAAATTTTTGCGTTTAAAAACACACAATGCGCAAATATATCTTTTTAAATAATATAATTTGTATGCATAGAAAGTATAGTAGAATTACATTGTTTAGAATTGTCTTTGAACTGCAGCGAATTCCCGGGAATCGTCCTACTGCTACCTGTATGCGCATTGATTCACCAATTTCGTTTTTTTTTTCTAAACTAGTGTCGGTATACGTTTACATTGAAATTCGTTTCGTTGCCAATACTGATCATATGTTTCGGTTTTTTCAGGGAAATTATTGAGCGATTGGCGTCGTCTTTCAGCGGTGTTTTCCAATGCTGTGTTTCTGTTCGTTTTTTTGTGACGATTCTTTATATTCATTCTTACCAACGGTCTCCATTATGTGGTTTTGAATTCCCAATTCCCAATATTGTGTACTTGTACTTTATGACGCGGCAATCGGCCAGGTTTCACTATGATGGTTTATTCATTTATTAAGCTAAGAATCAATCCTCATTACTGGCCTCGTAAACGGTTCTCCCACGATGCCACTTTTGTCTTCGCGGCTATTTCACATGAGTTTCCAAGGGAGAGGCTACCCATGCAGCGATATTTCTACACGCTCAAGTTAATTAAATTTTCCCTGTGCCTTGGCCAACATCTTTAAAACGTAGCACAACCCGTGAGAAAGGCATTGACGGTGTTTTGTCATGGTAATTGAATTATTTCATTGCAGCGCTAATCTATCGGTTGAATTATGTATAAATAGGCGCTAATAGTGCAATTACGTAGGTTAATGAAGAGAAAGTTAGGCATGCGTTGACGCAGCGTTACTACGTTGCTAATAGAAAGCTTCCGGAAAAAGGCAAATTTGCTGACGTTGAATGCAAGTAACGACATAGCGGGCGTCATTCAATTTAAATGTTGATTTTATTCACGGTAATGACGAGTCAATCAGTCTTTACACGTAGAAATCATCTAAATACAAGACAAGAAATCATCTACATACTAGCTAGAAATGTATATTTTGTTAATTTTACGTTAAATATTACGTAAATTTTATTAGACGGCAGAAGAAAAACCTTAACAAGTTATTTACTAGAACTATATTAATTTACGCATACTGTGTCAGAACGAATTACTGCCCATACTATAAACTTATAACTTTTGTAATTTAAACATTTCTTTATTTCTCACTAACTTTGTCGTAAGATTATTTTTGAAACAAAATTTTGATTACTTCAATCAATCTTTCCTCGTCTTATTGGCTTATCTGACTTAGTTGTTCCTCTCTTGAGGCTAAATCATATCTCCCAAATAGATGTTTTTATATTTTCTTATATATTTATTCACTTTATAAGCTTTTTGCTTGTTTCCCGAGTTAAACATTATCGTCTACTGGTATTAATGGATCATTAAGAGCTAGCGATAATGATTCATTACATTTCGGAACCCGCTGTAGCAGAAACTAAGATAAGGCGGCTGTCAAGAAACGAAAGAATGTGTCAGTTTAGAAAACGTTTGTAATTCACTTGTCCTTCAAATATAAAATGTTCAATAACAGATTTCCCGATGCAGACAACAAAAAAAAAATTATACTTAGGTAAAGATTTTTTTAACATTGTGGTTAGAGACATTGACTTATATTTCGTCTCTGACGACTATTATACATTTCATTTTATTTAGTAGACGTGGAAACTGTTGTAAACGAATATTAAATCGGAAATCTGTCCAAAATGTGACTAATTGCAATGAGCAACAGGTCGATATATCTCCCTCTTTATAAACCTTTCGACCCTTAAATAATACGAAAATCAATATTAAGCAGCATTACAATTAATTAACTTAGACGTGTTAATAAAGACTAGGGCTTACAGTACTTCCGCTACTACGGGTTATTTTTTCGAGAGTCTATTTAATTACGATTATTCGACGATGCTGGTCCGGTGTTGCTCCAAGAGATCATCTCTTTAATACTTTGGGTTTTTTAAACATATGGGTGTAAATAAGTTTAGTATTTTAAAATTAATGGCTAATATTTATGATACATTCTTATCTGTTTGAGATATAAGTGATATTTTATTGCAAATAATTTGAAAGAAGATATAATATATCTTCTTCGCCGTGCTTGTGTTTTCGAGGTTGTCTCCAAACAAAACGTTCTAGAACTTTGTGAATTTCATTTAAAAATTGTTATAAAAAAGACCAGGATAACAAGAGATGAAAAAATCATTATTTTATAGTAGTCCGTTGAATAATATGTCCCATATTTACCCAAGTCAATGTGAATTACACAGAAATGATTGACGTTGCGGAAAGAATCGAAAAATATAAAGTGAATTTGATGCACATTAGCTGATTGAAATGATGAATATTGCCTGGGGCTATGAAACCATCCATCCATCAAACTGTTTGACAACGTCGTAAAACTGTGCATACTTATTCAATATAAATTTCTTTGTGGGCTAATCTGGAGTCGATTTCCCAGGGATAAATATTTATACGGCAAATGACACATAGTATTAAACGATTACCTTAATAAAAGAAACATTTTACCCTTGCATTAAAGCTGTATCAGTCAGCGGCTAAATCGAGTAGCGCAGTATTAAATAGCTTAGTTGTATTTCAATATGATATGACCACGTATGTGTGATAGGACCTACTTTAGGGGCCTAATTATATTTCCATAATAAGACTTACTGTTCAGTTCCGCGTTACCTCCGTTTTCGGTCCAGGGAGCTGCCAACTCCCGTGTTCTAATAAGGTTCTATCCATTAAAGAGCAGTGTAACCATTATTGTCAAGACTGTGCTTCAGACATGGTCGGTTTATGTTACACAAGCTTGCCTTCTCAAACAATTTAGACGTAGTTAAAATGTTATCACCAGATTGCTTCAGTCACGTTTAAACACATATAAAAATTATGAAAAACTTTCCATATCAGTAACGATTTAAAACTACTATAGATGTAAAAACTACTTGATCAACGTTTACTCATGCACTACAAATTTGTATTTTCCTATAATACATTAATTACTAGTAACGTATAAGGGAACATTTCGGTTCGCCCAAAAAACAGAATTTTGATCAAGCGCGGGAAATGAATGGAATTTTAAAATCAAACTCTTGTCACAAAGGTCGCTTGGCATTTGGTATATGATTTTACTTGCTAATTGGTAGGATAGTAATATGGAATTCAAGCCGAAGAAACTGAAATTAAAAAAACCGTTTTATCACTCATATTAAGTTAACTGTCTAGGCGACCGATTGAAGACGTGTAGAATCAGTTTAAGCTCATATAAAAACAATGTAGCGTATGAATATGCGCATATTAAGTCTGTTAAAACTGTGGGGGTGACATACAGGTTTACCGGAAATAGCCGAAGTCTCACGAGGACCGCGATGTTGTCCGTCATCAATCAAAATCATGTACATGTATATGATTTCCACGTGACTTAATATCTCCCATGAAAACGATTCGTTCTGATGAAGTTCAGTTATCAGTTAGTTGCATTACAAGAACATTTATTTATTTATTTTTATGGTGGGAAATTTAAGATCGCAATTAAATTGCGGAACCGTCGTAGAAATTATAGTTTTATTTCATACCGGATATGGAGATTTTTATCATACGTCACAACGTCAAAATTAATTTCAATTAATATTTTAATATTTAATGTTTGCATTGAGTGGTTAAATCTCAGTGCGTAAATAAAAGACGTTTTAGTCGTGGTCGTCTTTCACAATAACAGTCACCTCGTAAAACAAGACTAGATTTTGAACTGTTTAGGTCGAGTCATTTACGCACACGTCAATGAGATTTAAACATCCTCGCCACATACTACTGCGATACGACTAATAATTGTTACAGGTAGCGGATCAGGTTTTCGGTCAAAACTTTCGTTTTCGAAAATAACGATGGAGCTTATTATTTTTTAAATTTACAATAGATTATGGGGGTTCTTTCCCAGTTTTCGCTTGAGGCGGAGTGATGAAGATGAAACTGGTAGCAGGCGAGGACGGATAAACGACAGGACTGGAGTGATGAGGCGCAAAGATCTTTTAGTCTTTTCCAATTATGCTCGAACGCCAGATGAGAAGTTGAGCTAAGTGTAAATATCAAATATGCACCGAAATACAGCGCATTCTGGTTTACATAATCCATGTTAAAATTAGGCCCATTAACAACCGCTAAATAATTAAGTGACTTTTAATAGATTTGGTGCCACACGCGATGTTTGTCACCGGACAGGGAAGAATGAAATATACAATAGCACAGAATAATGATTTATGTCTTACATACATTATTAGAATTAATACATGTATATCAATTCCTTAAGTCCGGCGGGCTGCTTTTATGATATTTCTTCTATGTCAATAAAAGCGCAGTGATTCGGGTGTAACTAAAATGGACCTTAAGATATTCCACTGTTCTTCAATCGTGGCGACGATTTAGCTATCGACAGAATGTTCATATGAAACTACCAGTGGTAATGAAGTGAACAGTGTGGTGGGATGGAAAAGCTATAAACGTATGCTAAAACCTGGGGGTATAAGTATTTCGTATTTCGTCTCAAATGAAGAGAAACGTATTCAGTGAATAAACTACCATTCATAAAAAGTATTTACTGTATCATCATCATCATCATACTATAATTTGAGCAACGTTTGTCTGTCTGTCTGTCTGTGTCTGTCTGTCCTTGAAGCGATCTTCGCCAAACTTGGCGGGTGGATGCAGGTTGACCCAAGAATTACTCTTGAGGGGTTCATTTTCGGAAAGGTCAAGGTCGTTTGGGTCAAAGGTCAAATGTTTGTTTTTCCGGCGTCCCACGGGTACTATTGACTAGTTTAATTAATGTTAACAGTTGAAGGTACCAACAAATTACGAGGATGTTTCGAGAATTTTTCATCAGCAGATGCTCACTAATTACCACTTAAAATCTACCCATGGAAGGAGAAGAAGATTTTGGTTGACACGCAGTTCGATTGTAAAATATTTATGTTACACAAACATTATAAGTAAAATCCTCCGTATTCGAGTCTATGTCAAAAATATAAAAAGACAACGTATAGACAATTTAACAAATGCCGCTCCTCTCCACACTCTCACATTGTAGGACACGCCTGGTCACATCAACAGATCAACTGTTAAGATGCAGATCCGCCTCACCGAACGTCGACAACATAAGCATGAATCGATAAATTAAATAACGGCGAATGTTTGACATTCGTCTTGTGAAATCTATGTGAGGCAGCACTGCGCGAATAGCACCATATTATTATAATTGTATTAAAAACCGTGTCTTTTTCATGAACTCCATGAACGTTGAACTGAATTTCGATATATTTATTGTCCTATTACTTATAAAAATGTGTGTCTTACGAGAAATTATCTCGCCAATTTTTAGTAATTCCTTATAATTGACGATGAAACTACCGGATTAGCACATTTTTTCCAAGCCGGAAAATTATTACAATATGTAGAGAGTGAATATTACCTTAAAGTCGATAAATATTATGAATGTATACTGTGATAACATAATGTTATTTTTCAATCATAAATTATTATCAATGAAGGGTGACCATAGACTGTAAAATGACACATGGGAGACAAATTTTCCACTGCGCTGGCATACCTAACACCCCCAAATGTTCACCCCACATGGACCCTCTCAAAAAATTAGGCTAGCTCAAACATTGCAGGACACCAAGTTTAATCAATTAAATCCCAAGTACGTCTGCTGCATTGTTCCTATACCAGACCAACCGAATTTTCTAGAAGAAAAAGTATGTCCACACTGAGGGGGAGGGGGTTCAACCAATTTGGATTTTGGGGGAGGGAGGGGGGTTCAAGAAAAGGACATCTGCAGTAGTTTTTTCAGATCTCAAAAAAATTATAATTCAATGTGATACACAATGCCGGGTCAAAAAAATAGGCACATACTTTATGAATACCGCTGCCTATTAAATCTAAATTTCAAATAGACTTCAGTGAAATTGTTCATTCATATTTTATCCAAGAGCTTTATAAAATAAACAATCGGTGCATTTCATTTAAATAAATCATAAAACTTCTCTACTACGGCGAGCTATAATAATACAGTTTTAATAATATTCTTCTGGATGGGAAAACCGGAATTCCCGGGGTGATTGTTACGCAAAAAACCGCTCACCAACAATACGGACGGTGCCGTCGGATGGCGCCATCTGGCGGGGATCTTTGGAAGCTACGGTGTAAATTTGGTCGCGTAAAAGTCGACGTGTAAAAGTTGACGTGTTAAAGTTGTCGAGTAAAACTTGTCGTGTATAAGTTGTTGCGTCGCGCAAAATTTTTTTTTCATGATTCGCGTTCCATAAGAATCGCAGTGTAAGATTACACAGGTAGCGCGCAGACGTGTGTACAATTTCACGTGTGTCGAAAAAATATCAAACATGTTGGATACTGTGAAAGTCGACACGAGTGTCGAAAAACACAGGCTTGTTCCAGCGCAGACGTGTGTAATTTGCCTGTGCCGGATTACACACGTCTGCGCCTGGCTTAAAACCAGGTATAAATTAAGAATTATTTGGCTTAGGTAAACGCTTGGAAATATTATTAGTCATAACAAAAAGGACCTAAACAGTCAAAATAACGATAAAACTACTCACTGTCATTTATTTGGTTCACAATAGGGATGAAGACTAGTATTTACAAGAAGACTGGGCGGAGATGCGAGATAATTAGACTTGATGCAGCTTTCAGAGATTACTATAGCAGATTGCGTAGGCATTGCACTTGTCATAATTTATGATTGACTGTCCAGCTTCGTAGGCCTAAGGCCGATTTTTCCACGCCCGAATGTGATCCGGAAAACCTGAAAATTAAAATTTCGATCAAAATTTGGAATGTATATGTAATGCACATATATTGCGTTAGATGGCGATTATGTGCAACGACCTCGAACAAGCTTTTTAGACGTTTATTATTATAATATTTTAATCATAATTTCCCACGGTTTCGGGGGTAGTTAAATAACGGATTTTCAATTTTTTTGGATTCCAAGAAAGGATCATATCAACAATATATAGTTGTTGACAATGCTTATTTGCTCAGAAATAATATTTTTGGCGAATTATTGAGTGCAAGCATACGTGCGATCACTAACTGCCACTTAAAATCTAGGCTGGCACACGTCACACACTTTAATTACTAACAAAGGTATTCAGGCAATGTTGAAAAAAACTACAAAATGCTATTAGTATATAAAAAGTTTCTATTTACTTTCCGAATCCTCACTCCTAAGAAGTTCGGAACTTGAATCATAAGCGTCGTCAAACGCGGTGGCAAGATCCTTAAAACTCTCATCCACCAGTTTTTCACCCTGAAGATAATCAGGTACTTTCATTCCTGAGAAACAGTCAGGACCAGATTGTATTCATTATCTTTTCTTTCAATCCGAAGCTAAGTGGATCCAGACTTTCTCCTGTATTTGCCGGAGTAGGCCTAAGCATTTCCACACACATTAGTAATGAAGTGAGCCCGTCGTATCTTATTGCTATGAGTCTTTGCATAAGGTGGACGAAGTGCACAGTCAAAATTATGATGTGATGCTATAAATCGGACATTCCAGAGGGTTCGGAACAAGTGATGTGGGTGGCTTGACATGGCATCCTGTTTGTACGAGTTGTCTAGTATGCTGTTGACTCGACGAAGGGGGTCAGAGGAAGTGGTCCTAAAGGGATGGATGTAGTCCTCTGCCTTACCTCATTCTTCCAGCTTTGCATGACTGGCCGCATTCAGATCATTCACGTCACCATTCAAGGAACAAACATACTATTTTTCCTATTTTTTGGTTATTCTTCATAAGCCATACTGCTGAAAACTAGATGAGTGTTCATTTAGTGTCTTTCTCGAGTACCTCTGGTGGCTTCATTTTACCCGTTCTGTAGCGGTCACCAGACTTGCCAGGTGCCTTCCTAAAATTCCAAGCAGCATCACCAAAAGATCGGCATCTGAAGCTCTGATCAAAACATTTCTTCAAGTCATAGCTAGGGTCTTCTTGCCTAGGATTTGCTCGTAGTATCGTTCTTTATTTAAGAAAAAACATCGCCAACTGATCCTTGAAGGCATTTAAGTGTCGAACCCGACCAAAGAATATGTCAATCAAGGCTGACAATATCGTTACCACCTTCGTCGTTCTTTCGCACATACATAAGGTTCCTGTGGATCCGTTTGATCATGTAAACGTAAATGCCCCGGTATTGAGCAGTTGGGCCAAGTTCTAATTCGTCCAAGGGTCCAGGGATAAAAAGTACCGGTGGCCGAGTGATTAAGCCGTGGTGATGCTTAGCTGCATAGACGCACCGGAGATGGTGGCTTCGAGCCCCGCCGTCGGCAGAAGTAATACAGTTTTTCTATCCGGGGCTAAGGCTTTCCTGTGTGAAACTGTTCATGGCACATAGGTTAGGTTAGGTGTGTCACCTACGTGAAGTTGTAATGCCTCTTCGACGCTTTCGAAACGTCGTTAAATAAATGCCATCTAGACCATATTATTATTATACTCTCCTTGAAATAATAATTGTGTTTATGTATCGCTGGTTTAACGGAGTATTGATTGCTTGTTTTTGGAGACGTATTAATGTTACCGCTAGCTGTTATGACAACATGGTACCCCATCCAAAAATAACGTCACACTTTACACCTGCAAAAGCAAACGATAGATAGAGTTCATTACAGATCAAAAACGCGTGTTATAATAGATGAAAGGTATGAAATAGGAACGTCTTCCCTAGGAGGTTCAGCTGCGGACGTATATATAATGTACCACTCTTTAGATATAGCCCTTACATACAGAATTTGCATCTTCAATTTAAACTGTTTTGACAAAGTCAAAGTTAAAAACTTTTAACCGATGATAATTTTTCGCTTAAAGGGATATAATCAAGTGTTGCCGGCGATTTTCGTTGCCGCAAATAAACTTTTTTTTTTCAGAAAAAAATCATCCCCAAACACTTCTTGACTCATAGACGTTTGAAAATAAATATAGACGATTTTTAGTGAAAAGAAAATATTAAAATATTTGATATATGAACGAGACGAAATGTTTTAATCTTTGAGACGTGCGATATCTAATCGTTGAGACATTGGAGATGGAATGTACATTCCTGATTTGATGTAACAAACGCAATTCAAAAGTTAATATTCTTAAATAATAAACCGCATTTCCAGTATATATTATGTACTTATAAATTAAATTTATTTTTATTTTACTTTAATCTGTTGTTACTAGTACGATATAGGCACGTTTTCTGAAGAAAAAAAAACAATGTTTATTTGCGGCAACGAAAATCGCCGGGAACACTTCATTGTATCCCTTTAATTCTACTTTACTTTTTTGATCGTTTTCTTTTCTCTTTATTTTCCACGTGTGGGTTTAAGTTTGAACCCAGCTTTGCTAAGATACGCATTTTTAGGATTGTTATTATGATTTTAATTTATATAATTATTTCGTATTGCCTAGTTTCAATCCCGGTCGACTCCCATATTACTTGTATGATAAAAACATATCCTTGTCAACAGACGGCCATGTTTTAATACACGCAGTAGCGCTATTTCATGAAATAATTGCAGGTTTGTCCAATAAGTCACTTTGCAACGAATAATTGTTAAGTGAGGAAAATATACCAAGAACAGCTGAAATTTTCTTATTGTCGGGATATAAAACTAACTCAATGAATTGGATAATGTAATATATTCTTCACACGCACAAGAACAAATTTTATGTAGACAGAGACATATAAATTAATTAAATGTGGGACTCGATCAGCGAAAGGTATGTTACCGGAGAATTTATTTGTTTTGTTAATTACATGCTGCTTTATGAGCTGATACGATACTGGAATATTTGTAGATTCATTGCTGTTGAATACTAATCTTAACGTATAAAAAATATTTTAATATTTCCTTTTAGTTAACGATCCAGTAAATTTCTGGCTGGAACAAACAGTTGTTTAGTTTCAGATAAGTTTTTATAATACGCAGCTCCTGTGTCCGGTGTGTATTTCGGTACTTCAAGAATTGTTGTAACGTACGAAATATTCTGGGTTTTTTTCGGTAAAAAATCCTGCCTGTATTTTGACCGTCAACTCGTGACGTTTAGTGTGATTGTTAACTGATTTAATTCTGAAATTAAACATCGGCCGCGGTGGAAAATATTTGCGACCGCGGTGGTAATTAATAACGGCCGCGGTGGTAATTCATTAATTACGGCCGCGGTGGTAATTCACTTTAAAAAACTTAGATTGTATTTCAGATTTCAGTCGTCTTCACTTGATATTTAACAATGCCAATGAGATGAATACCTTTGTTTGAATGCCGCTTTGTTTGAATGCCGGTTTGTTTGAATGCCGGTTTGTTTGAATGCCATAGAATGATTATTATTATTTGTAACATGAATATACTTTAATTTACAAGTCCAATATTTCACTTGATTTGTACTCAATATAATTATTGTTTTAACAACACCGCTGTGTTTTATAAAGAATAACCCATCGAGAGGCTAACTTATAGGCAAAAAGAAAGGTAATATTGCCCCTCAAATTTTGACATGTCATAGTTTGACATGTCTAAGAAATCGCCGTTAGAAATAACAGAATATTTTACAAGCGAGTAAGAATATTTTTCGTTTCTTCGTTTTGACAGGTAAAATTGCCACAAGCGTCAGCGGAAATAATTTATTAAACGAAGCCCTCCGAGTATTTTTCATAGAGAACTGGCATTTTTATACTCACTTTTTATAATATCCATGAATGCTATGGTAGTTAATCTTAGAAACCATGTCTTTCTTACCGGTACCTGCGGGGGCAAATCTTCGTATGTGTCTCGTCCTGCTAGCTGGATTAATGTGGGGAACCAGCGTTGGGTTCCAGCGTTGGGTTCCAGTTACAGGGACAATGCCTCATCAAATTAGAATTCCTCAATAACATCAGAGAGGACAAGAGTCTGACATATTATAGTATTTACAGTTTTATTTATACCAACCCCGCATATGAATCTACAATTATCCTACGACTTGCATGGAGTAGCCAATCAAATTTAAGCATTACGTCTGGATATTCTGTCGATATTCTCATATTTTTGTATTTTTTTGCATTACAAAAAAAATACTCGAATATCCACCCGTAACCGTGGTATCCAGGGTTTTTATATACAGTATAATTTTGGTTTTTGACGTGTCAGACATGTTTGGGAAGTAATTGTATGATTTTTGTGAAATGTTTGTGCTCAGTATGACACGTATTATTATAACAATTACTGACTTGTTGTGTGGTTTTGCAGTGAATTCATGTAATGATTATTCGGTTTATTTGGAGCATCTGGAACTGACCGAAGAATTGAAAATCTAGCAGTGAAAATGTGAGCACTTTACACATTTAATTAGATAACAATTATTAAAAATTAATTAAAATTAATTTAAAGTTGCTATCAATGTAAAAAATGTAAAGAATTTAAAATCAATGCATGCCACGGTGAACATGAATTAGAAATAGTTATGTAAAATAATTCTCTGTCTAACAGCCTAAACGTAACTTTTCAACGTCATGACACGTTGGTTTCGACCATTTATTTTCAGAAAAGAAATGAATTAGACAATATAAAGGATCTTGAAAGCAGATTCTTTGCTTTATGATTCGTGTAACCGATTTCCAGGCGTGGGTAAAAACATAATTTACCAACCAAAGTTGTTCTTGCCTATATTTATTGTCAAGCACAAACTTAACGCAGCGAGCCTTGTGGTAAAACTCCAGCAAACGACACTTTTTGTTCCATATTTTTGTGCAACTAAGACAAAACATTGTTACTAGTTTTCAATTTCCTGCATTGAGGGTTAATGTTTTCTGGTAACTTATTACTTCTTGAATAGTTTTTTAATTAATATGTTCAATTTTCACACATAATTCCTGGTTTCCCGACGTTTTGACGCCTATTGAGAAAAGCGACATTTCGTCTCCAGTTTTTTTCTTGGGTGTTTTTTTATTTTATAGTACGACTTTTTAATTAAAATGACAACGGTTGAAAGTTATAATTCATTAGATTACTAAATCATTTTCCTCAAATCTGAAGAAAATATCCGTTATAAACTCTTTAATCAGAACAAACGCGCGGTGATTTGGGTTCACTCGGCCCAATAAATTAATTAATTATTCTGCCTTTGAATGTCATGATTAAAGGAAATTTAGCACATCAAATATTGAATATACCTTTTATCAATATTACTAATTATTACATCGCTGTGGTGTGATCAAGAAACTTGTAAAATAAATTCGTTTTTGCTATTGATATGAGATAACTACAATGACTTTCATATTAATTAATTTGCGAATATAGTCAAACCCACAGAGACTACCAGTCCCTGCAGAATATAAGACTGAGTAAGTGCATGAACTTGATTTCGTGAACATTCATTGTGAGAATCAAATACGACAAACCCCACCTTATAATCAGTATTGAGATAAGTATGATCAACAGAATTGACAAATATTTGTACTGTAAGTTACCATATTTACTTTAGAAGCTAATAAGAATTTGGTTTACCCATAGAGGTATAAACATAGATGTTTATACCTCTATGGTTTACCAAACGGGGGTTTAGGGGACACATGCATAATTCTATCAAATAATGTGGTAGGTTAATTGTGTCTGACATGTTGATCGACAACACGATATGGCGCTGTCCCAAATTTACTAATATTTCATCGCCAATATCTGAGTTGTCAGGTTTGTAGTATAGTATTATTTTGCAAGGTCTTGAAATTTCAGCTAATGCATATTAGTTAATACTTGGCAACAGCAAAATTCCGAAGTCGTAATTAAACTTTACTTTCAGGATTCTGCACACTTACCCACATAAGAAATACTTTCCTTGAAAAGCCAGATCATATTGACAGTGTGGAATTTAACATTTGTGATGTTACTGAATGCAACTATACATCGAAATTAAAGCAGAACTGGTAAAAATTGTCCTGAGGGAAATACAATTTAAAAATAATTAATCTAGAGTTTGTAGATTGACGACTATTTAATTTTTCAAAGAAGATGCTCACTGAATGAATCATGAAACTCCAAGGATGTGAACTGTTGCAAAAAGAACAAGTTTCAATCTGAATCTTTATCTGAGGCCGCACACCTCGCGATTTTATGCAGATAATCGTTTGCGACAGAAAATCTCTAACAATCTTTAGCAAAATCGCCTGGTGTGCGGTAGCTGGCGATCCGATCTTTAGAGACAGAAAATCGGTTGAGACAAAATCTTCAATATCTGGCATGCTAGATATTTTGCGAAAAACCAAGATTTTCATCGATCTTCTCGTGTGCGCGTAGTTAAGATAATTTGTCGTTGGCGATAAAATGATTTGTCGTTGGCGATAAAATGATTGGCCAATGAACAATCAGTAATGTATCATGTGATGTTACAAAATAAGAATTTTGTGATCATGTGACATGGTCCAGAAAACGAGTGTACAGCCAAATATAAATGGCATGATTAGATAACTTCAGGTAGCTGGTCCAAGATAACTTCAGGCAGTAGGTGCAAGATATCTGTGGAATGAAGAATGTGAAGATATTTAAGGCGGAATAGTACGAAATAACATGATTAGATGGCAGGTATGGATATATCGTCATTTAACAGGATGCAAAATAACTTCGGGTGCGGATAAAGTTGGCAGGTGTGCGGTGTGGTCAGGTGGCAGATTAATTCTATCGCAGGTGCGTGACAGGATATTCGGTATGCGCGATATGTGACAGTTGCAAATATGTATATTAGAAAACATCTTTGTCTTTAATAGTAAAAACTAGATATAGAATATATGTTGCGAACTTGCAATATAAAACTGTTGTGAATACTAAAAGCCAGATACGCAAATAGCGAACATTCGAACTAAATTTGTATGGCTGTATGGATTCAAATTACGCGAAGTCACAAAGTCACCAACCGATAAATTGAATCACGTTTAAACCTCATTTACAACGAGATCTCATTATTCTAATAATTCCCCATGAGCGCCCGGAATACCGACAAGAAGTACGACGCGATAAGCTGTCGTTAATAACAGCAAATTCTGCGACAAATTATCACAAATCAAAGCTGCTAATCACCCATATGGTAACGGTCAACTTACTGAATCCTTAAAAGTTGAAACGTGCTAGAAATGTTTGGCAGGATTCAGACAGCTTTATGAGTGCGTAAAAAAACATTAAGGGTATTTGCATTTTTGTTCTGCTGCCAGTTAAAATAGATTTAATGCAGCTAGGTCCAGAATTGCGCATTTGTCGGAAAATAATTTCTTTCTTAAAAGGAGAATAAAATTTTCCGTAGGCAACTTCTCAGTGCATTTCCCTGTGTCATCATTTTCACGAACGTACAAACCGTAAACTGGGGGAGGGGGTTTAGGCCCGGCGTACGCTTTTTAGAAATTAAAAAATGACAAAACCGAAGTACGAAACGGGCGTTACATTCAAAGCTAGTCCTACGCTCTTCACATTTGATTTCAAATCAACAGACAGAATGTGTTAATATAATAATTTTTTTAAAATACTTTTCTTTATTTGTTTATAGTCAAGAAGATCAGTTTATGTACAGATGAACATTGACATGCTCCTTTATTGCTATTTTACAACTAACCCGGGTTCCATGATTGATGATCATCATTTTTCACAATCAGTACACTGTCAGGGGGAGCGGCCGAGAAAGGAGTACGCTCTGTACGCTCGTGGAAATGGTGAAAAAAGTATGGATGACCCCTTACTAATTACTGAGTTCTGATGATTTGAAGATCGCCTCGCTTTAAGAAAATAATCATTTTACCAAATTTATTAATCAAATTCGGTGTTTGTTTTGGCGCAAATCGTAAATAAAAGATTCTAAAACACACAGCGCTATATCGCTTGAAGTCTATAGATATTCTTATACCATGTCAAAAGCTTCAAGACGCTCAATGACATCAAGTCATCTAAGCATTGAAATTGCTTTTTACCCGCTAGGTACGACTATGTATATTCATGTATTCGCTTCAGGGAGATAAAAAATCCCCTATTGATTCAAATGTCTCTGAAAGACTCTGATGGATTTTTGTTGTTAGATGTAGTTAATGTACTTCCTGAAGGTAAACAAGACGAATTATACATGGCATGGAGATATTATTGTGGTTGTGTGGTGCTGGGGATATCACCCCATTTTATTAACCCCAAACCCAAAGAGCATTAAATGTTCACTATGTTACAATAACCAATTGCAAACGAAACCCAATTTTGATGTCTGATCTTCCGAACATTATTTTAAAAAATAGTTTTGTACGTGATGTTTTTACTAATGCTCATGTCCTGTAAATAAACGATGCTTATTAGAACCTATGTAAATCTATATAGTAACTAGTAACTCTACCAGTATTATAATAGTATTATAATAGACAACAGGATAAGAAAATATAGTTTACATAGGTTACAACTTGGAAGACCATATAAAAAATTAGAAATATTTTGAATTATATAATGAAAATGGACATGTTGGTTACGACCGAGTGCCGAATGATAAAGCGGAGAAGCATGTCACCCTTGCGGGCAGACTCGAGACTGGTTAGAACTCGAGTGGGAGGAACTGGTGACAAGAGCGCTTTTACGATAGACAATAATTCGAAAATCGTCAGTTCCAGCTTATTGATCGTGTTTTACTTTCTGCGATCCGATTCAGTTCCAATGGTTGTAGGCGACGCTATTTCCATACGATTATTTACGGTTATCTGCATGACTGCGATACAACTCGCCTGGTTAGAAATGTGAGGAATTGGAAACTGGAGGACATGAGCTCTGCCGTCAACCAGTTACTCCCAATCGCTTTCAGTACCAGGTAATCGGTGCGAATGCTAGATGAACACAGTTTTTTCCAGTAATGAGTCTGATCGCAAAAGGGACATGCGCCTTGGACTTTGAAGCCAAGCGCTGTTCAGTAAGGGATTCCAATTCCAGCTTTACAACAAAGACTTGCTTATCGCTAGTAATATTCTTTTACTTGTACAGTAGACTACGCTTATAACGACTTTGTTGGGACCAGCATAAATTATTCGATATATCCGTAATACGATGTAC
>JAYJLZ010077776.1:0-31386 GCA_036873915.1 Tubulanus ruber | reverse complement strand
GGTATTTCGACTCGCGCTCTTTTATTTTGATAACAAAATTTTAACGAGGTTGACTTGACATTAATCACAGCCACCAAAGCAGCCAAGCTATTAGGCATTTCAAAACAGGCGGTTAACCAAGATCAACTAACCGACCAGTTTTCAAATAATAAAACAGGCGCGGCTAGACGAATTGATGATGATTACATTACAGCAAAGTTTAAGGCTTTAAGAGAATCAAAATCATCAGAAGATATGACAGCGGCAAGGACTCGAAAAGAAATTGCACTAGCAAACATGGCAGAAGATGAGGCGGCATTTAAGCGTGGCGAGTTGGTTTCGTGCGGTGCTATTGAATCTGGCTTATGTACTGCATTTGGCAATTTCAGAAACGCATTGATGGCGCTTCCAAATCGAGTATCACCAATGGTCGTTGGCATCGATGATACTGCAGAGGTTAGAAAGATTCTAAATGAACATTTTGAAACTGTTCTAAACGATCTGCATGACGAATTAGATAAGGTTGGCGATGGATAAAATAGACACTCAAAACCTAAAGCGCATTTTATCTAAAGCAAGACCACATCTAATACCGCCTGAATATATTTCACCGTCCGATTTTACTGAAAAACACATACCTATAATAGATGGTCCATATGCAGGATCTAAGACAAAACTGTTTCCGTTTCAACGTGAAATGGTCGATATCATCGATGATGAATCTGTTCAGCGCGTAGTGTTCATGACCTCTGCACAGGTCAGCAAGACAACAATAATGAATAGTCAGCTTTGCCATTTAATAGCAAACCATTCTGACAACATCATAGTTGCACAAGCAACGCTTTCTGATTTGCGTTCATGGCGAAATACTAAGATTGAAAAGGTATTTGAAGCGGTACAGCCTGTTTTAGATAAGTTACCCCCGCCAAGGTCAAGAGACTTTGTTAATAACGAGGCAATGACACAGCGGCGTGACGGTAGATATATTTATTATGTCACGCTTGGATCACTTTCAGCACTGCGAGGAAAAACCGCGCGCTATGTAATTGTCGATGAGTTATCAGCAGCAGAGCAATTGACTGATGAGGGTTCACCACTTGCGTTATTAGAGCAAAGACAAACGACATTTGGCAAAGATAGAAAAATTATAATTTCATCAACGCCAACATACAAAAATGATCCTGTTCACCTCGAATTCCTACAGTCAGACCAGCGGCATTTTTACGTACCATGCCCACACTGCAAAACCTATCAACTTTTAGAGTGGGAAAACGTAAAGCTACTAAGCATTGAAGATCCAAACGATCCTAACGGCAAAGGCCGAAAGGTATCAGATGGCGCTATGTATTATTGCCCGCATTGCCAAGAGCCAATAACAGACGGACAGAAACGGCGCGCCGTTGATGCTGGAGAGTGGCGAAAGCACAACGATGATCCGAACTGCAATACAGCAGGATTTTACATAAACAGGCTGTATAGCGAATTTTCATCATGGGAATCGGTAGCAACAGATTTTCTTGATGCATTAGCCAAGAATTCATATCAATCATTTATCAATACTAGCCTTGGTTTGCCGTGGACAGATGTTGATGATGAATTAGATGAACATGAATTAATGGCAAGGCGTGAATTATTCGATAAAGACGATTTACCCGATGATGTTTTAGTTATAACTGCAGGGGCAGACGTTCAGGCTGATCGAATAGAAACAACGTTAATTGCTTGGGCTGATGGCGAACAAGGTTACGTGTTCAATCATCACATTGAATATGGCAATACAGAGGGCGCGGACTCAGATGTTTGGAATCGATTTGATGATTATCTAAAGACTAAGTTTTTAGTCAAAGGTAAGCCAATGCGGATCGCGGGCGTTTCTGTCGATTCTGGCTATATGTCAGATCAGGTCATGAAATGGTGCAACCAAAGGAAAGGGCGCGGCGTTTTTGCCGTGAAAGGTTCAAGCCAAAGCAAAGATAGATTTATTCCTCAGAAAATAAGCAAATCATCTAAAGCAAGAGAATTTAGATTGCTTGGTATCACGCAAGGCAAAGACATAATTTTTCGCCGTTTAAATGGCAAAAAGAAAGGTCGCAATTCATTCAGGTTCAGCCACAAATTAGATCGAGAATTTTTCGAGCAATTAACCGCAGAAGAAGCCAGAACGAGATTAGTTAAGGGTTTTTCAATTCGCGAATATTTCAAAACAAGAAAACGAAATGAAGCACTCGACTGTGTTTTATATGCGCTTTCAGCCGTCAAATTATTAAATCCAAATTGGGACAAATTATCGGAAGCCGCATCGATGGCAGAGGGTAAAAGCGAACCTGAAATTAATGAGCCTATAGAACCTGTAGAACCTATTAAAAAAGAACCTATAACACAAACGCCGTTTAAGCGGCCAAAAAGGGGAGGCTGGCTTAATGGATATTGATTTAAAGAATATTCCTGAACAAATTACTAAAGGTGACACAGTAAATTTCAAGCTAAATACCTCGCTCAATGAAACATCTGAAATTGAGTTAACAATTAAAAACGAACTATCACAGATAAAACAGAAATACCCCGTTGCAAGCGGGTCAGTAATTATCGAAATCCCCAGCGAAACCACACAAAACCTAGCATCAGGCGACAGCATTCTAACGCTCAGATGTATCGATGGTGAAAAGGTTAGAACACTTTATTGCGCGCCAATTTATATATTTGAAATCGGAAGCAATGACGCGATTGAAGAACTTATAACGTGGAAGAAAAATCTAGCCGCGATTGATGCGGTACTTGGAAAAAATGCAGGAAGTGAATTTAGTTTTTACATGATAGCAGGTCGCCAAGTTAACAAAATGGCTCCAACTGAATTAATCCGACTAAGAGAATATTTCATTAGACAGATTAGAAATTCAGAGGCCGAGTTTAAAAAAGCAAAAGGTTTAAGGCGAACAAACGTGATTGTCACTAGATTCGGGAGGCAATATTAATGGGTATTTTTGATTTTTTCAGAGGGGAACCAGAGCCAGAACAAGAACAAGAACCAAACGCAGCAGAGCATAAGCGGTCATTTTATCAAGGCGCAATGATTTCAAAACTGCAAAGTTCATGGAATTCGATGCCAAAAAATATTAATGATGCAAATACAGAGCTTGAAACTTTACGAGATAGGGCGCGCGATATATGTGCAAACAATCCTTACGCAAAAAAGTATCTAGATCTATGCGTTCAAAACGTTGTCGGCAGCAATGGCATTGTTTTCAAATCAACGCCAAAAGGCATCGATGATGTTATTGATAATGGCGCGGCTTTAATCATTCAAAAAGCATTTGATGAGTTTTGTTCTGATAAAGATTTATTTAGTGTTGACGCCCGATTTTCTATGATCGATTTTCAAAAGATTGTTACTGAAATCAGGGCGCGTGATGGCGAATGTTTCATTATCTTACATAGGAATTTTGACAACACTCATAAGTTTTCTGTTCAGGTAATTGATAATCGATTAATTGATTTTAATCAAAGGAAAGGAAAGCTTAAAAATGGCAACTATATCGCTGATGGCATTGAATACAATCAATTCGGTCGGGCTGTTGCTTACTACATATCAAAAGAGCGAATAGAAAACGGAAACACATTTGAAACCAAAGATTACACGCGAATCGATGCAAAGAATGTAATCCATTTCTACGAAAAGCGTTATGCAGATGACCGGCGAGGAATTTCAGATTTGGCGCCAGTTATGAAACCACTTCGCGATCTAGCTGGTTATGCTGATGCAGAGCTTGTCGGTGCGCGCGTTGGAGCGGCTCAAATGGGTTTTCTTACTACTGATGAGAAAAACGAATTTGAGTACCAAGGCGATGATGTAGCGGACGATGGAACAATCATCGATCAAGCAGAACCAGGGCGGTTAGTTCAATTGCCCGTAGGCATGGATTTTAAAGCGTTTACACCTCAAAACCCTAGCGCCAGTTTCAGCGGATTTGTTCAGAAAACGCTTGAGGGAATCGCAACAGGTTTGGGAGTTTCCTATAACCATTTAGCTAGCGATATGGGAACGCTTAACTATTCATCAGCAAGGTTTCAAGGCTTGATAGAAAACGAACGTTGGCGCTCTAAACAGCAATCAATGATCCGCGAATTGTTAACACCTATCTTTATGGCATGGCTAGAAGTTCAACTTTTAAATAACTCTCTAAAGATGCCAATTACCCGCATAAACAAATTCAAGCAATGCCGATGGATAGCGAAATCATGGCGCTCTGTTGATCCTGAAAAAGAGGCTAAGGCTTTAAAGCTTGAGCATGAAATGGGGCTTAAATCTTTAAGCCAGATCATAACCGAGCGTGGCGATATACCAGAGGAGATTTTTAAAGACCTCGAAGAAGAAAAGCCAATCATTGAAAAACTTGGATTAGGTGAGCAAAAACAACAAAAGGAACCACAAGAAAATGAAGCTAAAACCGCAAACTCGACAGCTAACGATGGCAGCAAAGGAAGTTAGCGACAACGTTATTGAACTGAGTTATTCGAGCGAAACGCCAGTTTCACGATCATTCGGTAATGAAATTCTAAGCCACGAAAAAGATTCAGTCGATTTATCCCGCATGAATAACAAAGCCCCTGTTTTATTGAACCATGATCCTAACTCGCAGATCGGCGTTGTCGAACGTTCATGGATCGAGGCGGGCAAAGGTAAGGCAGAGATTCGATTTAGTCGAAATTCGCGCGCTCAAGAGGTTAAACAAGATGTTTTAGATGGAATTATGCCTAACACCTCTGTTGGCTATCGAATTCATGACGCAGAAGAGAGGGCAAACGATGATTTCGTTGTTACTCGCTGGCAACCATTTGAGCTTTCAATTGTTAGCATTCCAGCAGATGCAACTGTTGGCTATGGCCGCAACAGCGATGCAGAAGAAAACGAAGTTAATTTAAAGGCGCTAGAACCCGAAGTTGCTGAAATTATCGAAGCAGAGCCAGAGCCAGAAAAGGAACCAGAACCAGAGCCAGAAAAAGAGCCTGAATTAGATGATTCAGAGCGACAACAATCAATTCGCAGTATTGCAACAATGTATGAATCAGATCCAGAAATCGCAATCCGTGACGGTATATCAGTTGAAGAGTTTCAACGCCAAATCTTAGAAAACATGACCAATAAACAGGAAGAAAAAATGCCAGAAGAAACTAAAAAATCATTCTCACTTGTTCGCGCTATTAACGCTCAAATCAATAACGATTGGTCAAAAGCAGAACATGAAAAAGAAATCGTAGACGGTCTTAGAACAGCTGATACAAAAGGTATGGCTATTCCAGCTTATGCATTCCGAGAAATGCAGAAAGCAACATCAGAAAAAGGTGGTGTATTAGTTGATGATGTTTTACTGACTAACGAGTTCATCGATATTCTTTACAACGCATCATGGTTAGGCAAAGTTGGCGCGCGCCGCATGGCTGGTCTAGTTGGCGATGTAACAATTCAGAAGAAAACCAAAGGAAGCATCATTACTTATGGTTTCTTGGCTGAATCTGCAAATGTTGAACTTAAAGATTTCCAAATGAATGAGCTAAAGCTATCGCCTAAAGTTATGGGTGGCGGTACAGCTTGTTCGCGCTTACTGATGATGCAATCAACACCAAGCATTGAAATGCTAATCAGAACAGCAATTGTTGATGGCGCATCGAGCGCATTAGAAAAAGAAGCGTTAAAAGGAACAGGCGAAAAGAATTCACCACATGGTTTATTGACTCATATTCCCGCTACTGATTCAAAGGCATCAGGAAAAATTACCCGTGACGATCTTGTTGATGCAGTGTCAGCAATCCGAACTGAAAACGTTCGCGGTACTTTACGAGTGTTGATGAACGCGAAGCAAGCGGGCGCATTCATGAAAGAGAAAGTTGGCGGCACAGCAACGGCTGTTCCTATGTTTGTGCTTTCAAGTGGTCGTCTTGATTGTGGCGAGTCGCTAGAGGTCGTTGTCACTGAACACATGGTTGATGATCGCGTTCTAATCGGTGATTTCAGCGAACTAATTGTTGCATCTTGGGGCGCTCCCGACATTGTGCCAGATACCGCAACACTAGCCGCATCAGGCGGTTTAGTTGTTCGCTTATGGCAGAACCTAGATATTCAGATTCGCTACCCAGAAGCGTTCAAGGTGATCAAACCAAAGGCTTAATTCATGTTTAAAGAAGACTTTAGCGTTTTCTTTAATACCAATGAATTTGCAGAAACCATCGGATATAAACCTGCTAACGGGATCTTACGTCCCGTTACAGGGATATTTGATCGGCAGTATTACGAATCTAATGATTCTATGGCGGGCGTTAGCTCATCATCTCCAACAGTTTTAATCCCTGAATCAGAAGTTCCTGAAATTGCCTATGGCGATGAATTTTTTCGCAACTTCAAGCCGTTTTATGTTCGCACCATTGAGCCAGATGGAACGGGGCTGTTAACCGTTTCATTGGAGGCGGGCTGATGCATAAAAGGTCGGAATTAAGAAACGCGATATTTGAAAATCTACAAAAATCAGGCGTTGAATCGTTCAATCAACGTTATTACCCACTGCAGATTAAAAGTGACGCTTACGCGCTCATTTATACCCACTCAACCGAAACAGAATACATATCCACAAGTTATCCCCGCTCAAGGCAAAACACCCTAAACCTAACCGTTGAAATTGTCGCAAGTGGTCAAGATCTTGACGACAAAATTGATATTGCTTGCGAAAAGATAGAGGCCGCAATTACGGCCAATGATGGAATGCAAATTTCATTATTGTCGGCAACGGTTCAGACAGATATTGCAGGTGAAAAACCTATCGCGGTGATGCTTCAACAGTGGGAAGTAATTTATTTAGATAAGGAATAAACATGGCTGGCATTGCAGACATTTTTACAGGCTTAGACACCAAAGTTTTTCATGGTGCAGCAGACGCAGAAGCAACGGCAATTACAAAAGAAATTACCGATTGCAACGCTATCCCATCGATTAGTTCAGAACGAACAATAATCGAAGTTCCAACATTTGCATCTGAGTTCAATCGAAAGCTGATCGGACAAAGCACAATCGCAAATATCGATCTTGTTATTAACTGGAAACCAGAAGATGCAGAGCATAAAGCGCTTTTAGAGGCTCACAATGATAAATCTAAACTTAGTTTCAAGATTACGTATGTAAGCGGCGCAGGTGAAAACACAGCAACGTTTAATGCTTACGTTGCAACGTTTTCAACTGATGCACCAATTGACAATGTTTGTACTGCAACTTGTTCATTGGCTGTTGATGGCGGCATTACTCGCGCTTAATTATCGGGGCGCTAGTCGCCCCTTTTTTATGGAATATTTATGTTTAACACAATTGAAGAATTAGAAGTTTTAACAAAGCGAACAACAAAAGTTATCGAAGTTGCTGGGGTTGGAACTTTCATGATCAAGGCGCTTTCATCATCTGAATCAATCGCAGCAATGAAAGACAAAGACAACTTACACGCTAAAACCGTTTTCTATGGCCTTATTAATGAAGATGGAAAGCAGATTTTCACCACAAAAGCACACTTAGAAAAAATCAAACAGTGGTCAGCAACAATCGTTGTTCAGATGGCTAATGAAATCATGAAAATGCATGAACTGAGTGACATTAAGGAAATCGAGGGAAAATAAGATCCAACACGTATAAGCGTTTCGTTTTTAGGCTTGCGATGCAAACGGGTTGGACGATTGAACACATTATGTCACTTGAAAAAGCTTTGTTGCATGAGCTTTTTGTTTTTTGCGAGTATATCGAGCCTATCGGCAGCTTAGTTGAATCTAACAGGGCTGGACAGGTAGCCGCAACACTCGCAACGGTAAACAGTAAAAAAGCCTATAAGCCATCTGACTTTTTCCCCGAACTAGAAAACAGGTCAATAAAAGAGCGTGAAGAAAATAAAAAGCGCCAAGTTTTAAACGGTTTCAACTGGTTATTTCACGGCGATAATGGGGGAAGCAATGGGGAAGAGTAATAAATACAAGATTGATATTATAGCTGATGCTAGCAATGCTATTTCAGCGTTTACTAAAGCAGATAAATCATCTAATAACCTTGCTAGTTCAACTGGAAAACTTGGTAATAAATCAAAATCTACAAATGCAGCAACAAAATTATTAAAGCAATCTGTTATTGGAATTTCAATCGCAGCGGCTAGCGCATCAGCAAGTTTTGTTAGTTACGCAGTAAGCATTTCAAAAGCCAATACAGAATCAGCTAATTTTGCTCGAATAATGGGAACAACTGTCGATCAATATAAAGCTATTGATTTTGCTGCAAAGCAATATGGAATGACAGGCGAGCAAGTCGCAGACATTACCAAAGACATTAAAGATAAAGCTCAAGAGTTCGCCAGAGATGGAACAGGCGCGTTCATGGACGTAGCTAATCAAATGGGTCTAACTATGGATGCGGCTAAAAAAATGGCCGCAGAAATGGTGAATATGTCAGGCCAAGAATCGATAGGTTTATTGGTTAAAAAAATGGAAGATTTGGGGCTTTCATCAGACCAAATGACACAAACACTTGAATCAATGGGTAACGATTTAAGCCGTTTAACACCTCTGTTTACTGACAATGCTAAACAATCAAAAATACTTGCTGATCATTTTGCTGAACTAACAAACCCACTAAGCGAAGATGATATAAACGCTTATAAAAGATTGTCTGAATCGGTAGACCTAGCAAACGCATCATTTACATCATTGCTTGAAAATTCAATAGCGCCAGCCGTAAGTTTTTTAACAGATAAAGTTGATCAGTGGTCGCATTTACTCGCATCATTCAACAAGGGGACATCAGCGCAAATAACATCAAGACTTGCAGAAATTACAGATAGAATGCAAGAACTTGACGTTGCAATTGATGATAATTCATCTGGTTGGGGTCGGCTTCAAAATGTAATGTCATTTGAGTCAACAAGAAACATTGATTTAACCAAAGAGCAGAACAGGCTTTTAGTAGAACGTAAAGAACTTCAAGATGAATTATATAAGCTTCAAGTAAAACAAGGCATTTGGAAAGATCCTGATCAAAAGCCAAAAGCTAAACCAGCTGAAACCATAAAAACCCCCACATCTACAACCGATCAAATAACTGCAGCGCAAAAGCTAGGGCAAAGCTTAAAAGATTCAATTTTAACCCCTGTTGAAGCAGCGCAGAAAGAATATGAAACAACCATATTATCGATAAGCCACGCCTATAAAAAGAATTCAGATGAGTTTATAAACCTAGAAAAAATCGCTAGCGAAAAAGTTAGCGCCATAAAAGCAGAGCAAGCACAGGAAGAAACGCGGCTTTTAGATGCAGAGATGCAACATAAAATATCATCAGCGCGATTCATGGCAGATCTAACGGGCAATGATACAGAGTTGCACCAATTGATGTTGGATCAAAAGCTTGAGCAACTTAAACGTTTTTATGATGAGGGATTGATTTTAGATAAGGATTATCAAGATCAAAAAGCTCAACTTGAGGCGGTAAAAGATGATGAAAATCAGCAATCATCATTCGATAGAATAAGAGAATCAAGAGATAAAATAAGAGCAAATGCAGAGGGAAACTTAGATTTTGAAACAAGAGTTGCTGATGATGAAACAAAATTGCAGGTTCAGAAAGGGCAAGACTTATTAGCCGAGGCTGCAAAGACTTCTAAAGCTGCTTTCGAGATGCAAAAAGGGATGAAAATTTCAGCAGCATTAATGAATACTTATGACATGGCTGTTGGCGCTTATGACGCAATGGCGAGTATCCCATATATCGGTCCAGCTCTAGGCATAGCGGCGGCTGCAGCGGCTACAGCATACGGAATGATGCAGGTTAAGGGCATCAAAAATCAGAAGTTTCAAGGCCAAGCTGATAGCGGTATTGATTCTGTTCCAATGGCGGGTAATTCAACGTGGATATTGAAAGGAAATGAACGAGTTGTTCAGCCAGAAGCGAACAAAAAACTTACTAAATTTCTAGACAATGAACAGAAATCACCAAAGAGAAATATTGATTTGAATTATTCATTTGTCATTAACGGCAATGTCACGGATGAGGAATGGTTTAAAGAAAGAATCAATCAGCATGAAGAGATAATAACTGATCGGGTTATGCAAACCCTAATGGCGCAAACATGATATTCAATATCCCAAAATCAGCACAGCTTTCAAAAGTAAAAATAAACAACGAAACAACAACCTCAGTTAGCACAGCATTAAACGGGCATCAAAATCCGATGAAAGTTGGATCTCAATTTTTCTCTATTGATATGACTTACACACTGCATAACAAAGAGATCAGGGATTTTGAATCGTTTATTGCACTTCTAGATGGTCAATTAAACACATTCAACGCATCAATCCCACATAGATTCACTTGCTATGATCCTGTGTTATCTGGAAATGCAATCGCAAATTCTGCAACGTCAGGTTCAACTTTTGTCATGATCAAAGGGATTGTATCAGGGTCATTTAATCTTGGTGACTTTATCCAGTTTGGAAATTCTTCAAAGCTTTATATGGTCGCAGCTTATGATGCAAGAACGGGACAATTAAACATAACGCCAAGGTTAAGATCTGCAATCATTGACGGAACAACAGTCAAATATAAAAGCATCGATGCAGAGTTTAGATTGACATCAGATACAGTATCAACTGCATATAAAGAAACATACGAAATTGCAGAGGTAACGATAAAAGCAAGAGAGGCTTTCTGATGGCAGAAACCGCAGTTTTATTGAAAATCGAGTTTAAAAATCTTCCAAAAATCCTAGTTTCAACCTCCCCTTATGACGTAGTAATTTCAGGTGAAAAGTATAAATCTGTTGGCGATGTTATCGATATATCGAAATCAAGAACGACAAGGGGAATAAAAACATCACCGACAAAAATCACGCTTGCAGGTGAAGCATCAGAATATATAACCGCCATAAATTCCAATGCTTATGTTGGCGGGCGCATAACAATCATAATTGCTGATCTTGGTTTATCTGGCGATGTTTTGTCTAGTTATCCGATTTCAAGCGGATTAATGGATAAACCAAAAATATCTAGGTCAACAACATCGGTAAAAACAACAATCGATATTATACCAAAGATGATTTTGTTCGATCGCGCCGTTGGCACATTCCCGATTGACGCATTACAGCAAGCACTATCCCCAGAAGATACAATTTTTTCGGGGGCAATCGCAGCTAAAAAAATTAAGGAGGAATCAAATGCTTGACGTTGATCTTGATTATAATTTTATGTTTAAAAAAACATCATTCAAAAATAGAAAAACAGAAGATTATGAAGATGCAATACCACTTGTTTATGGTTCTGCAAAGATTGAAATAAAACCAATATTTATTGATGCGTTTGCGCCTAAGATTGGAACTTTAGTTAATCTTGAAGACGTATCAAACCTAATTGTTTTGGTCATTGCAGAGGGCGAGATTGGAGCGGTAAAACAAATATATTGCGGCGAAACAAAAGTTTTAAAAGATGGAATAGAACTTGGAGATGGCATAGTTGAAGATGAAAATTTATCTGATGAATTTAAGTTGCCGCAGGAATTTAAACATTTAAGAACGTTTGAAATAAAAACAGGTACAAGCGATCAATCAAGAATAACATCAAGCCAAGGCTATACAAATTATGACGAAACAAAAAAAGGTGAAAATGTTGCACTATTGGCAATATCAACACATTTTTTATATACGTCATTAAAAGATTTAAAAGGTGAATCATTTTCAATTGAAATATTGGGAAGAAAAATAAAGCGGCTTGAGTTAGATCAATCAATTGGACTTTCAACAAACCCCGCATCATGCCTATATGATTTGATAACAAACAAGCGATTTGGAGCGGGAATATCTGAATCTGATATCAATATTCAATCTTTCATAGCGGCGGCAGCATACGCAGATAGAAGAGGCTTAAAATGCGAGGGCAGGTTAGATACCGCCAATACAATTAAAGAGATATGCAAGAACATAACCCAAATATTCAACGGCGATTTATTCGAGCATAACGGCCAGATTCACTTAGGCTATAAATCTAGATCGCCTGTTTCAGTTATGAATTTTGATGAGTCAACAATTATAAATAAAATTGAAATTGAACATGGCGAATCAAGAGTTAAAAATAACATGCTTGTTGGAACGTATACGGCAGGCGAAGAAAAGCACACAGTAACAATACCAAAAAAAATCACCGCAGATATGCTTGCTGATGGATCGTTAAAATCAAAGAAAATTGATTATCCAATGATCTCAAATAAAGCCACTGCAGAACGAGTGATGAACATTGATTACCAATCGATGAGGCCGCGAAAAAAGGTAAAATTTGAGGCTGGAATTGAAGCGTTCAAACTAAAACCATTTGATGCGATAACGATTACTGAATCACACAACAAGCTTGATAAAAAGCAGTTCATAATTGAAGAGATTGACAGAAGTTTAACAAGCAATCTTGGTCGCTCATCAATAATTGCAACTGAATATATAGACACAGATTTTACATCTACAGAGCCAATCACACCGCCTAAAGCAATAGATTTGAAAGGTAGATTTACAGTTAAACCACCAACAAATCTAAAGCTTGAAAGCAAAAGTTTTACTGATTTTTCTAATGGTATTTTGTCGTGGAAATCAGCGTTAGATGTAGAAGTTAAAGAGTATCTAACCGAGTATAAACTATCATCATCAAACATATGGCTTGAGCTAGATTTAGTTAGAAAAACATCTTTACCAGTTAGAAATTTAAAATCAGGAATTTATGATTTTTCAGTTAAAAGCCTGAATAGATTTGGCGTCACATCAGATCGGGTGATACTAAACAATATTGATATGAGCGATAGCAGGGTTTACCCATCAATAACCAATGTTGCAATTGCAAATAACAAGGCATCAACAACTGAAAGCATAACAAAAGATTGGTTAATAAGCTGGGATGATGCAACTGTTAACGCAATAGAAGCAACAGGAACAACGACAGACGGCGAAACGCTTGCCTCCTACTTCTCGCACTATGAAATAAAAATAATTGCTGGAACAACTGTTAAGCGCGTTGAAAGATCGCCTATACCAAGATTTACATATTCTTACAGCGATGCTCTAAATGATGGCTTAAGCAGACAGTTAAAATTTGAAGTCAGATTTGTATCTAAATCAGGAGCAAAATCTCAAGCGGGATCATTAAACGCTGTAAATAATCAATCCTTATTGCCAAGCGGGATAAAAGTAAAAGGCGGGATAGCGGGTCTATTTTTAGAGTTTTCACCACCGAAAGAATTAGATCATGATGGCGTAAATATTTACATTTCAAAAACGAAAAATTTTACTCCATCAAATGAAAATCTAGAGTCAGTATTAGTTAATTCTAATTCTTATAGCAAAGCTTATACTGTTTTAAGTGACGAAACATATTATCTAAAGATTGCGGCTTTCGATGCGTTTGGGAAAGACAATTTAGCGTTTAGCAGTCAATACGAATTTACAATCAATGAGATTGTAGAATTTGAAATGCCTAAAATCACAGATTCAATGCTGGTTGGTGATCTCGCAAAGGAAATTGAAAAAATTCCTGTTAATGCTGCAGCAATAGCTAAAGAGGTAAACGACAGAACTAACGCAGTTACTAAAAATGCTGATGATCTTGCAAAGGAAGCTTTAAATAGAGTAAGCGGAGATAAGGCATTAGATACAAAAATAACGGCATTAACGGCAAAAGCAAATGGAAACGAATCAGCAATAGTCACAGAGAAAACAGCCAGAGCAACAGCTGATACAGCACTTGGAAAGCGCATCGATGTAATCACCGCGACAGCTAACGGTAATGCATCTAAAATCGCAACAGAGACAACGGCCAGAGCAACAGCTGATACAGCACTTGGAAAGCGCATCGATGTAATTACTGCGACAGCTAACGGTAACGCATCTAAAATCGCGACAGAGGCAACAACCAGAGCAACAGCTGATGCAGCAGCAACAAAATTAATAACTGCAGTAACCGCAAAAGCAGCAGCTAACGCATCAGCAATATCAACTGAGAAAACCGCGACAGCTTCAAAACGTGCGGCACTTGGAAAGCGCATCGATGCAATGTCTGCATCGATTGGATCTGCAACAGCTTTAGTTAATAGAGTTTCTGCAGTTGAAGCCAGCGTAAAAGGGAAAGCAGCAGCATCAACGGTTTCAACTCTGCAAACAACTGTTAATGGTCATACTGCATCTGTGAACGCTAGCGCATCAGCAATAAACGGTATGAAATCCCGCTATACAATTCGAGTTGGATCAAACGGCTTAATTGCTGGCGTTGGCCTAATGACTGACTCAACAACGAAAAAGGCTGAGGTTTCAATATTAGCCAGTAAATTTTATGTTGTTAATAGCGCGGCTGATATTGGCAAAGCTGCATTTATACCTTTTGCGGTTTCTGGCGGAAGAACATACATACAAGATGCTTGCATAAGAAACGCTTCAATAACTGATGCCAAGATTGCAACAATATCAGCAAGTAAAATCAAAACAGGAACATTATCAGCATCACAAACCATCAGCGCGGGTCGGGCGCATATGGGGAATGGAGCAGGAAATTATAGGTTTTGGGCTGGTTCAGCAGTTGGAGGGGCAGCAACAGCGCCATTTTCAGTAAATGATGATGGCGTTGTTGCAATGCAAAAAGGAACTATTGGAAAATATACCGTCCTTAATTCAGAGGATCAAATAGATAAAAAAGCAGCAACATCATTAATGCGGATGAAAATGCCCGCAGGAACAACAGCAAAAAAAATCTATGGCGTTAATATTACAAACCCAAAATATTCAACTGGATTAAGGGTTGTTGGAGAGGGTGACGCCGCGTTTTTTATGTCAGGGATAACAGACAGATCAGCAGGTAGAGTTACATTAACAGCAATAACAAATGTCGGTGGTTCAACGGCAATAAGAGCAACAGCAGTTCAACCAACATCTTATGCATTAGAGATTGCGGGAAACATTAAGCATAACGGCCAGATATTAAAAGGCGTTCTTGTTACAACTCAAAATGATTTTATGGGTTGGAAGAACATATATAACAACGCTGCAGGACTAGCAACAAACAATCCCGTTGCTGTTTCATCACACTTAACAAAAGCAGGTGCAAATTGGGAAATAATGGTCATATATGGAAAAGGAACAGAGCATTTTTGCTGCAGATTTTTCTTGCCTAATGGATATTATTTAAATTCAGCACTTTCAATGAAATTCAATGGCGATACAGGCGGAACTGTTTATATATACGGAACAAAGCACACATCGAATAAAAAAGGCGCCATTTACTCTTCAAATAGAATTTATAAGGTTTACGTTAGACAGGTAGAAATGAGGGCTTAATTTTGTTAGAAGCAGCAAAAGAAATAAAAAGATCACTAGATGAAAAAATAAAAGATTTAATATTTAGCAGGGATTATCACCTTAATTGTATTGAGTCTTTAGATTCTGAAATATCACATTGGGAAAAAACATTAGAACCTTTAGATGATTATGTAATTAAAAACTCACCAGAACCAGAACCTGAACCAGAACCTGAATCAGAAGAACTAGATCCAAGATTTGAACCAGAATAAATTTAACAAATAAAAACCTCCTATTCAGGGGGTTTTTTTATGGGTGAATTATGGAACTTATAAGAGCAAATTTTGATATCACCATTTACAGAGGTGATACCCACGTTGAACAATTTCAAATGTTTAGCGATAAAGAACAAAAAATACCAATCGATTTAACTAATTCAAAATTAACAGGTATGGCAAGAATAGATCCTAATGATGTTAAGTGGTTTGATTTACCAATTGAAATAACAGATGCAGTTAATGGTAAGTGGAAAATGGCATTTTCATCTGCTGATACAGCATTAATGGGAAGCGTTGGAAAAACTCATTCAGGAAGATTTGATATACAAAATGAAACAAAAGGTGAGGTTTTTACCTTTGCAATTGGAAGCGTAACAGTAACAGATGATTACACTTATAAGGGTTAAATATGGTTTTTATAACTAGAACTGTTTTTGCTGGAACTAATTTTGGCGGTGAATCAAAAGAGTCAATGTTATATCAAGATAGCAAAGGTGAAAAAGGTGATAAGGGCGATAAAGGCGATAAAGGCGACACTGGCGAAGCTGGTACTGATTGGAAAGAAATAACAGGTAAGCCTGATATTTATACAAAAGCTGAAATTGACGCTAAATTTACACCAGAAGCCCCAAAAGACGGAAAGAATTATGCGAGACAAAATGCCACTTGGGTAGAGGTAAGCGGGTTTGATGTATCTGCTGATCATTTTATTACTGGCAAGTGGCACTTTTCAAAAGAGGTCAGCTCTGCTGTAGATATGGCCATTGATCCTACATACGCGCCTTAATATGAGGATATATTATGTCTTTACCAGAAACGGGGAAAATTGGCATACGTGCCATAGCGAAACAATTTAATCAAACAGCTACAACTTTTAAATTATCAGATTTCTATGCTAATGATCCTGCAGTTGTACCAGCTGGAACTTTGCGGAATTGGCCTGAAAATCTTGATGGTCGCGGCGTTAACGCTCCAATTCCTGCAACTGGACGCTTGAGCCTTAAAGACTTTTACGGCGCGCCGTGGTCGGAAATGGTTGCATCATTAGGAATTATTGGATTCTATGAAGCTGGACAGATATTTACTTACAGTGACGATCCATCAACGGCACAAGATCCTGAAACGTATACACCGCACGACAGGACAGCAGATGGTGTTATAAGCTTTCAATCAAAAGTGATTGCTGATGTTGCTGGGACTGCGCAAGTATGGAATGGCTCTGTTTCAATTATACCAAACGCATCAACCACTCCATCATGGTATGCAGTACGTGAATCAGGGGCGTTTGTATCACTAGGCAGCGCCCAGCGAATGCAAGCACCAGAAGTTTCTTATGATGGCGAATGGATATTTTTTGCACAAGCAAGAAACAAATCACTGTATCGCGTCAACACTCGCACAGGCACAAAGGAGACAATTTATAATAATCTAGCAAAGAAAGACATTACGATGAATTTGCCTTATGTAGACCAGCGCGGGCGCCTGTGGACATTTGGAAAGGAATTTTCTAATTACTCTGATGATAATGGGCTTACATTCACCCACAACCGCAGATACACAGGCGATCATTCTGGTACACCTTTTATAAATAAAAATATATTTAGCAAGTGCCATTGCTCACTAGATGGTCAGCTGATTTGTATTATGCAATCTAATTCAAGTCGAGGTTCATTTACATTTTCAGAAGATAAGGGGGTTACATGGACACCTTGGTCATTCTTCACTAAAGGTAAACAGGATTTAATTAAAATAGTAATTCACCCTAAAGATACTGCTATTTACAGCGTTGTTAACCAAGATAATAGTATTGGCAGATCTACAGACGGCGGTAAAACATGGGATAAAACATGGGCTACTTTTTCAGGTGAAAACCACTATATATCTGATTTCATAATACACCCAGTAACTAATTTTATGATGGTAACATTTAGACATTCACAATTTGCTAAATATTCATTAGATGAGGGGGAAACATGGTTAAGCACAACAGCAAAATACAATAATGCGCTTGTGTTTTTAAATAATGTACCAAAAGAATCTTTACCTGAATTACTACCTGTTCCTAAACCAAAACCAGAAACGCCAAATCCAACGCCTGCATACAATCAGGTTTTTGGTTTCCATTCTCACGGGGCTATTTTAGAAGTTGTTGACCCCCTGTATTACTCAAAACTTAGCACGATAGACCGCAGTGAAGAATCTAACGCCCCAGCAGAGGGAGTTACACCAACGCCTTGGACAACAACACAGAGCGGAAACGGAAAAGCATGTTTCTTTAGGAGCGGTAATTATACTTATAAAATGACAGCTGATGGTTATTCAACGCACCCTAAAAACCTGAAATCTGTAAATGTAATTTCTTCTTTTGATGGTCGATATATATTTATTCCAGCGGCCACATCATCAGCATTAACTCGCGTAGATACTACAGACAATAGTACAGTTGCAATTGCCCCTAGTTTTCCTTTAAACAAGAAATTCAATATACCTTATTGTGATAACACAGGCGCAATGTGGGTTATTGGTGATAAAGAAGCTGGAAAATCACTTGATAACGGGGAAACATGGCAGAAAATAGCAGATTACACATCACCAACAGTTACATCATCAACAATTTCTATGCTTGCAGTACACCCAGACGGGCAAAAACTGTTATTAGCAAATAGAGGATCAACTGGCGGAAACCTTGGATTTTACAGCAGCAACGGCGGCAAAACTTGGAAATATAGAACGGGGACAGCTTTCATGTCGTTGCCAATAACAAGTTTATGCGTCAGCGCTGATAACTCAAGAATATTTGCAATATCACAAGTTAAATCAACAGGCGGCAATATCAACACATCGTATATAGCAATGAGTGAAGATTTCGGCACAACTTGGAAATCAACTTGGAGAAAAAACGAATACGGCGCAGGGTATGAGCATAAAGATATGATAGTAATGGCTGGAACTGGCCGAATATTAATAACCTATAAAGGAGCAGAAAGAAATCCAGAAATTTCAGATGATAATGGTGAAACTTGGCATGATATATGGGTTCCTGAAAGTAAAAATTATTCACCATTCGGATATTTAGCATCAGGTGAAGAACCAATACCACCTAACGTTAATTAAAAAGAATAAATAACTAATAACAAGCCGCTTTAATTAGCGGCTTTTTTGTGGGTGAAATAAATGCATGAAATAAAACAAAGTACGCCTATAAACTCATATATTTCAAATGATGGTGTTTTGCATCTTGTTCAAGATACAACATTTTTACAGCCATTAAGAATATACGATCAAGAAATTGGCGCTGATATTGATTTATCAGACCATACATTTAAAGCATCAATAAAATCATCAGCTGGCGATCCAGTTGGTTTTGAATTTGAAATAAAAAAAGCATCATCAACTCAAATATTAATTTCAATTAGCTACGAATTTACAAACAGAATACCAGCTGGATTTTATTATTACGAAATTGATAGCTTGAATAATTCAACAGGCATAAAAGAAAACATTATTCGAGGTAGATGCATCGTTTATCAGAATATCGTTTAAGGTGAAAAATAATGAATAAAAAATCAATCGTTATAACTGAATCAGGTACAAAAATAATTAAGCTCGATCAAATGCTTTACGGAGAAAAAGGCAGCGATGGAAACGGAATTAAATCAGTTGAGCTATTAAATAATGGACACCTTAAATTCACATTTACCAATAACAAAACAACTGATGTTGGAAGTGTAAAAGGTGAGCAAGGATTCACTGGATATAAGGGCGACAAAGGCGATGCTGGCGAACAAGGAAAGACAGGTGAAAACGGCTTAACCGTTACATCAGCAACCATAGATAATGACAGCAATCTTATATTAACGTTAAGCAATGGCGGAACGTTAAACGCAGGAAAAGCAAAAGGCAACGATGGCGCTGATGGAATAAATGGTAAAGCTGGAATAAATGGTAAAGATGGTTTAGATGGAAAAAGCGTCACATCAATTGAATCAACTTTAAATAAGGATAATTCAACTAGCGTATCAATAACGTTCGGCGGAACAACAAAAACATTTAAAGTCGTTCCAAAAAACGGCATAGATGGAAAAGATGGAAAGCAAGGCGCGCAAGGCATTCAAGGTTTTCAAGGAATCGATGGAATAAATGGTAAAGACGGAGCAACATTTACTTATTCTAAAATGACCGATAGAGAAAAATCAGACCTAAGAAATGCAATACTTTCAAATATTGATTTATATACAAAACAACAGATAAATCAAAAACTGCAAACAAAAGCTGATTCTGAAAATGTTTATACTAAAGATGAATCTAACCTTTTACACAACCAATTAAGAAAGAAAGAAAACAGCTATACAAAAAGAGAAGTAGATAATTTATTAGATAAAAAAATATTTTCAGATGTTGCATATGATAGAAACACAATAAATTATATGCATGAACAACTTTCTGAACGAATTAACGCATTAGATTTATTTGGTCGCAGAGGCGGATTAATATTAGACAAGCATAAATTTGCTGGAGATTCTGAAAGAGACATTTATTTTAAAAAACATCTAGATGAATTAGTTAATGGTAAAACTTTAATTTTATCAGGTACGAAACTTTATATATGGGAGGGATTAACTAACCCAAGCATAACAGATTACGGTGATTCTGAATGGGATGAAGTAACAGGAACGGGAACGGGAACAGGAACAGGAACGCAAGGGGAGCGCGGGGAGCGCGGGAAACGTGGCGATAAAGGAGATAAAGGCGATAAAGGTGACAAAGGTGATCGCGGCCGCGATGGGGCGTCAATATACAAAGGCGATAAAGGTGACACTGGCGATGATGGCGCGCAAGGCATTCAAGGTATTCGCGGAGAAAAAGGCGATGATGGAATACAAGGCGTCACTGGTATTCAAGGCGTCATAGGAAGACAGGGAATACAAGGAATACAAGGTGAGCGCGGGGAACGTGGGGAACGTGGAGAACAAGGAATTGCAGGGCTAGGGTTAACCAATCGCGGCCATTGGATGCCATCAGAATCTTACATAAAAGGTGATTATGTTTATGAGGGTTCGGAAAATGGACATTCACAAATATACGTTTCAATTTCCCCCGAAACCTACACAAGCGAAAAAGCCCCTTACTTAGACAAAGATCATTGGATTGGACTTCTAGCGCCGCGCGGTGACAAGGGTTCAAAAGGCGATACAGGAAAGCAAGGTATTCAAGGCGAACGTGGCGTTCAAGGCGAACAAGGCATTCAAGGCGAGCAAGGCGTTCAAGGAATTATAGGGATACAGGGCGACATTGGACAACAAGGAAAACAAGGAAAGCGAGGCGATAAAGGCGACCGTGGCGAAATGGGGATTGGCCTAAATTACCAAGGACGTTGGAAAAGCGGAAATACATATAATCCTGGGGATTATGTATTTTTAAATGTAGCTGATGGACACGCAGAAGTATTTATTTCTGTAAAACCACACGATTTTATAAGCACTGAATCACCAATTAATGATCCAGCTAACTGGATAGCACTTGAAACACCAAAAGGCGACAAAGGCGATAAAGGCGAAAAAGGTGATCGCGGTGATCAAGGGATTGATGGCGATAAAGGCGCGCAAGGTATACGAGGATTTAAAGGTGAAAATGGTCGGCGCGGCATTCAAGGAGAAAAAGGCGATAAAGGCGATCAGGGCATTCAAGGTCGCCGTGGTGAGCAAGGAGACTATGGCGAAAAAGGCGACCAAGGACAAGAGGGATTTAGAGGACTTCAAGGCGAAAAAGGTGATCGAGGCGATCAAGGCGAAAAAGGTGACAAAGGCGATAAAGGCGATCAGGGAATACAAGGAATCCAAGGAATACATGGCGCTGCAGCCAACAAAGGCGAAAAAGGCGATCAAGGCGAAAAAGGTGACAAAGGAGATAAAGGCGATCAGGGGATACAAGGAATAGATGGCGCTGCAGCCAACAAAGGCGAAAAAGGTGACAAAGGTGATCGAGGAGATCAAGGCGCAAAAGGTAACAAAGGAGATCAAGGCGCAAAAGGTGATCAAGGCGATCAGGGAATACGAGGCGAGCAAGGTGTAATTGGAGCGCAAGGATCTCGCGGCTTAAGGGGTGAAGCAGGTAGTGATGGCATCGATGGAGCTAAAGGCGATAAAGGCGACAAAGGCGATAAAGGCGACACAGGAAGCCAAGGCGCTAGGGGTGAAGCAGGTAGTGATGCAGTGTTTATCGATGCCCCTGCAGACGGTCACGCATACGGGCGACAAAATCACACATGGATAAGACTAGAAATGATTGAACCAAAGCCACCAAAACCCGTTGTCCCACCAGTAACCACTAATTACTATTATTACGGAAAATCTACACACGAAAAACTTGCTTTAGCGGATATGGATTTATTTACAAAATCCGTCCTTAGACAAATCCCCGCCGATAGAATTTCCATTAGTGGCAAAAAATATGCTGGCGTTGTAGTCGCTTCACACTATTGGTTATTGATACCAACTAACCCAGACAACCCGCCAACGTACCAATCGCAAGGTTTTACATTCTTATATGAACAGCCCGACAAACTGACAGTTGATGGAATTGTTTATGACGCATACAGAACAGGAAATAAAACATTCTCAACTGATGAAGTGTATCTACGGAGCTAAAAATGACTGATGTTAAAGTAAACGGTGAACTAGTAAAATTTGATGAACGAGATACACACGCGCTTATTGATCAAAAATATATTCGCGGCGGAACTCATTTCGTTGAAAACATGGAACACCTAAACATGATCCCTGAAAATATTCAGAAAAGAGGTATGCACGTTCTTGTTGGTGACAACATGCGAACCTATATAAATCAGGGCGCTAAAAACTCATGGCTGTTAAAGCCTGAGATGATGAAATTTAACGGTTCCTCACCAGATGC
This sequence comes from Tubulanus ruber, assembly GCA_036873915.1. Classification (NCBI taxonomy): domain Eukaryota; kingdom Metazoa; phylum Nemertea; class Palaeonemertea; order Tubulaniformes; family Tubulanidae; genus Tubulanus; species Tubulanus ruber. The sequence continues at coordinate 8,894 of JAYJLZ010077776.1, read as the reverse complement.
CAGCGGCAACATGAAAGTCGATACATTCGACAGGTTGATTGCTAATTATTTAATCACTGGCGAAGATGGGATCGAATATTACGCGCAAACTGGCGAAATCGAGAACATGATCACAGGCGGTTATGTTGGTGATGGATTGCTTGTTGGCAATCACAATAACAATTCTGCGCTTATAGTAAAAAACAACGCGCGCATAATATCGTTAAAAGGTTCTGAATATCAGGTTTCTACAGCCGATATTTCCCGTGGCGGTATCGGTGGCGTAAAAAATAAAGCTGGTCATTATGAAATAGAATGGCAATTTGCATTTCAACGCTCATGCGTTCTAACAGGCGTAAAATTTGAAGTGTCAGGAACATCGCATAAATGCTTGATTCGTGTTTATGATAGCGATGGAAAACTACTAGGTTCATCTGGTTCAATTGACGAATATAAAAACTCATTTGTTAACCAGCTTACGCAAGGCAGCAACTCTGTAAACATATCAAATCCAGCATATATTATCGGTAACGCGCCGATCACTTTCAAAATCATTACTGATACAGAAATTGAGATCGGTCACGGTATGTCACGAGAATATGGTTTTGATACTGCTACAGCTAGCTATATAGTTCAGGATATTAATCACGGTGCTATTCAGCATTCAGGTTCAGATATTGGCGGAAACTTAAACACAACACCAACTCTGCTAACTGATAACGGGCTTAAGATCTTTGAATTGTCAAAAGAAAATAAAACTATTGAATTGTATGAAAATACTAAGATAGGCGATGGTCAAAAGGAGTATTATTCAACATTGCCATCTGACATGATTGATCAAAAAAACCCAATAACAGTTAAGTCTTTAACGGTGTTTTCTGGTCGTTCTGATTCTTATGGGATACAAGTAAAAGCAGAGCTTGTTAAAAATAATGACGGAACATTAATCACTACAAGATACAGCATTATCGAATCTGAAAAGGAAGTTGATTCAGAGGGAGAGAACAAAGCTGTTCTTACGTTTGAAAAGCCAATTTATATCGCGCCAGATGAACACCTAAAATTGAAGTTTTACAGGATTAACAAGACTGAATTTTCATTATTGATAAATGATTATGATATGCCATATATGAAAGTTAATTATAGTCATACTCATAGCAACATATTAAATAAAGAGTCGTTAAACAAGGTTGTAGACGTAAAACCAACTAGAGATGGTGACAGACGATTTTTGCAATTGCAATTTGAGGATGGAACATACAGCGGAACGGCTGATGTTTCCGTTTGGTTCGACTAACACAATATAATACCCCGCCGTTGACGGGGTAAACTCAAATCTCGACATAATATGTCAATACCATAGTGGTGAATTAATCACTAATTTCAGGAAGCATTAAATCAATCCCAACGCCCGCATAAGCACACAGCAATCGCCATGCAGCATAGGGTATTGATGATGCTTCTTCCCCGCTTTTCTCCCACCTTAAGATCGTTCTGTTCTTTAGATCGGTAACATCAAGAAGCCTAGCAATTTTCCCTTTCGTATATCCCCTGCTCATAATAATTACAACAACAGCTTTAACCTGATCGCCTGTTGGCGGAACATAATTATCGCTATAAATCGTTTCATTGCATTGTGCAAGATTTGGATCTGCTAAAAACATTGTTATCGCATGAGCAGTTGCAAGTTCAACTGTCGATTCAATATTTTTAACAGACTTTTTTTGATCATCAAGACTTGGAAGCGAACCACTAAATAAATTTAAATATTTTGACATAATCAGTCGGGAGGCTATACAGCCTCCCCTCCTTAAGTTATAAACCTAATCGTCTAACATCTGAAATCTTGATGCTAACTAGGTTTGTTGTTCCATTAGATATCGTTTTGAAAAATCCTAGTGTATGAGCATGAGTTAAAAGGTAGAATAACCAGTTAGGATCAACTATGCAGTTTTCCTTAACTTTAACTCCAATGCTTTCAGGATTATACGAACGGCTAACTTTGCCAACAGTATCAACTGAACCTTTGCGCTGAATCCAAAAATCTGCATCAGTCATGTTTGTTGATACGATTGCAAGCTGTTGTAATTGATATCTCATAATTTTTTCCCTTATACCTATTAAGTGACGATTGCCACCTTTCTTGCGGTATGGGGGTATTATAGGAACTATAAAGATTCCAGTCAAGCCATAAAGGAACTATTTTGATTCCTTTTATCTAATAGAACTAAATCCTTTTTCCATTGCAGACGTATATCTTTGATATACAACTTTTGACGGTTGAAATTTTAATACCCTTGATTCTCTTTTATCAAAGGTTTCGCCCGTTTTTGGGTTTCGGTATGGTTTGCAGTAATTTTTCATTTTAAACACCCCAAACCCTCTTATTTCTATTCTATTTTTTTCTTCGATCTCTTCTCTCATTGCGTTAACAATTGAAATTATATACAGCTCTGCGTTTCTAGGAGATACATCAAATTTTTCAGCAAGGATCAGCGCCACATCTGACAATGAGTATTTAGGTTTCATTTAGGCTCTCTTTATATGGATATCTAGAACTAACGCAAAAAGATAATACCTTTCTCTCACCTGTTCTTGCTGGCTCCAAAGTCTTAGGATTTCTAGCAGTCCGATCAGCTTTTACTCTGCTTTCAAATCTTCCTAATTTAGTAATAACAACATGCTGTTCATAAGCTAAATTCGATATCGTTTCAAAAAATGAATCGATAAATTCCTTTCTAAACTTATCTGTTCTTCTATTAAAGCAATCATCATCAATTCGATTTTTTATCGTTTTTTTCGTTCCGCTATGCATCAGAAACGGCCTCTTTTTGATCATCTCGAATTAGCAAGCCATCAACCAAATGCAAAATCTTAAGCAGATCGATAGATTTAACAGACATTTCAACAGTTGCAATATTAGCATCTGCCATTATATTTTTTATGTTTATGTAAGGATCTTGTTTGATTAGCTTTTCTTCAACCAAATTAATAATAGGCTCAAGAGAAACACCGAGAACAGACGAAATTTCTGATGGTTCATTTTGGTTTGTTTCAACTTTAGGCTCTCTCTTTTTGTAAGCGCGTTTTTCTCTGTTTGGATCTTTCATCGCTCCACTTTGAGCTTTGCTGTATTCAGCAACACAGCTAGAACATGAATGCTTATAGTTAGTATGAGATGAACGGTTTGACGTTGGCAAAATTAAATAGCATCGATTACAGAGGAATTTTGTGTTTTCAGGCGGGTTATTTGACATTAAGAGTTCATTAAATCCATCTCTTAAATAGTGGTATCGATCATCATTTTTTGCAAAGAAAGGATTCAAATTGCACTCATCAATGAGCGTTATCATTTCATTAACCATCGAAAGAGGTTTTATATCGTTTTCATCAATATGAGAAGCAACAGCAGAATATAATGCTATTTCACTAATGCCAGCCTTACTAACAAGCCTCTTTCTTTTATGCCCGTAGCTAACCATTCCAATTTTAGCAATAACACCTTTCAATAACTCATAGATTATTTCTTTTTTGCTGCTTGGCATATCGAATCCTAAAATGTATTTAAATTTAGGTATATATTTGCATCATTCAGACAACTTTTCGCATCAAAATGTAACAGCGCATGAAGTTCATCACAAAAAAGAAAACAAATCTCTGTTAAACGGTCACTGAATGATCAAAGTGATCACAAAAAAAGCAACTAAAGGTTTCGTCTATTTACTGATCAATTATTTTGCTGTATGCGCATAATGAGCAACCTGTTCTCATTATGTTTACCAGTCATATGTTTTGTATGGTGATGTTGCAGATTTGATATTTTGTATTACTGTGAGGTAAAAAAATGATGTTTTAAACGATCTTTTAGTTGTTTAATTTATATACCTGTATTAGCAACCAATTAAAGGATCAAAGATGGTCGCTCAACAACAGGCACATCTAAGCAAGCTTAGAGCGCATTCATAAACCATTAGTAACTGATGGACAAACAAGTTTGACCACAAGTTACAAACCGCTTATGAACACTTGTACCCGTTGTCACTTCCTAATAAGTAATAATGAAATTTGAAATTTTATTAATAGCGATGGCAGACAGCCAAGCAGCTTGTCTGCGATGCGCTGTTTGGTATCTGCGAGTAGTACGAGCCAAATTCAAGCAATACTCTCCCACTAGACGAGCCACATTATTTCGTGTGGACTTATAGTCTAGTGGAAGTGATTGCATGATTAGAATCGCTATGACGTTCTAATTAGAAGCATTACCGAGCCATAGCCCGCCTATTTACCGTTGCCTCTCCCCGAACTTCCCTGACCGACTGCAACCAAGGGATAAATCCCAATCTAGCGCGCTGGTACAAAGGCGTATAAGTTATGAAATCCTTGCGGAAGTCGGGTCACTCTTATGGTTTTGTTGGCTTTAAATAGTCCGCTAGCCATTCAATTTCAAGTCGCACACTTTAACCTTGCTTGAAACGGAGAAAGACAAACAGAACAACGCTATATGATTGTTGTAAAGGGAAATAACAAATTAGACTGGAAATACATTTGAGGATTTACTATAATTAGCAGTCCGCAAGCACACTTTAATAGTCTATTGTGGATCAATTCAATTCTGGTATCACTCGGCAAAAGTAAGCACAGATTGATATTGATGAGGTTTTTAATTTGTTATCTCATTACCCTCGACATTTAGCGGTGTCGGGGGTTTTGTCTTTCTAGCGCTAGATCCTGCACGATCATCTGTAACATTATCGAGATCAAAATCACATCACTCAACTACTTGATTACTTACTAATCACAAACACGATCTAACGGATCGAATGATAGATCATAATCATAGATCAGATCAAGGTATAGTTACCAAATATTTAAAATCAACAGTTTGCAATAAAATACTGTAATAACAGGCATAGTCTAGACTAGACTAGACCAGTCTAGACCAGACTAGACTACTTTAGTCTAAAAGTTGACTATAGTTACTAATGTATGTATATTCTCACAAATACTAATTATTGAGGTGAGAAAATGATTTTAACTTCCGTATGGAACCCTAAAGGCGGCCAAGGGAAAACAACGTTAAGCCTTAACCTAGCTGCAGCCGCATCAAAACTTGGATTGTCAGTATTGGTCATTAGTCGTGACGTTCAAGATGATGATCTAACAGAAATTGCAGATGGCAAACATAAGTTTTCTATTGCTAAAAAAATGCCAAATGTGAAACCAAACGTTGATTTAGTCATTGTTGATCACCCCGCGCAAGACTTTAACGCCCCTATTGCTCATAGAGTTATATGCCCTATCGTACCTTGTAAAGTTGATTACAAGGTTTACGCACAAGCTAAAAGCATTCTAATAGATTCTGAAAAAGAGATCATAGAAGTTGTAAGCAAGGGCGATATGAGAATTAAAGAAGAAAGAGAATTTATGATCCTAATGCGTAAGCGCGGCGCATCATCAGTTAGAAATCGCGCGATATTTGGCCGCGCTCACAATCAGAACAAAACAATTTTTGATAATTCATTTGATAAAGTTGGAAAGATCGGTGAGCCAAGAGCAGAGGTCGAGGGGTTATTGTCGAGGGTTCTAGCATGAGTGTTGATTGGGCTGAGGAAGTAAATGCAAACGCTAAAAAAGCAAGAGATGAGGGGCGATCGTTATTAAATGAAGACGGGATAAAAACTGATGCTCAAGATCCTACATATTTATATGATTACCCTTGGTTGGAATTTGATAAAGATAGCAGGATCAAGAAAAATACCGTTTCATCGATAACAATAAATGATTACACGAAATCAGTTTTAGATGAGCTAAAAAAAAGAACAGGCGTTTCAGATAGAAAAAGAATAACGCTTATCGTTGAGGCTGGATTGGCTGAATTAGCTAAAGATATAGAAAACAATAGACCAGTCTAGACTAGTCTAGTCTAGTCTAGTCTAAAAAAAAGCCCCGTCACTGCTGTAACAGTGGCGAGGCAGATTCAAACCCTTGGAGCATGAATCAAATGAATAATAACACACAATACGGATTAATTTTTCTATCGGTAGTTTCCGCCATTGTATCAGCCTACCTAACCGCAAATTTTCTATATGGTCTTGGGCTATCAATGGGATTGCCCGTTGCAATGGCCGTTGTCGGGCTTTGTCTTGAGGCTGGAAAGGTTATATTTTCTGGCGAATCTGTGAAACTTCACAAATCAGGTAAATCAAAACAAGCTTTTTCAATTTCCATCATTACTGGACTGTTAATGCTAATAAGCATCGCCGCATCAATAGCGGCTTTAGATTCTGGTATTAGCGCAAGCAAAAAACAAAGCGACTCTTACATAGCGTTACAGGCTCAAATTGAACGATTTGAAATATCAATAAATTCAGATTTAGAAAATGGATACAGAACAAGAGCGTTAGCAACTGAATCAACAGTTTCAGAATTAAGAAATGAATTAGAAGCATTGCCAAGCTCAAGCAAGTTTTTAGATCAATATGGCGACAAGGTTTCAATGATTGTTGCTATAGCACTAGAACTTGTTAGCGTTATATCTGTCTCACTGTGTTCGGGTTACACAGTTACACGCTCAAACACGCAGCAAATAAGCACAAGCAAGGTCGATGTAATAACACCAGTAACCACGGTAAACACAGCGCAAGGTGAAACGCTAACAATAGCGGCCAGAGACACAGAGCATGATATAAAAACGGCAATTGTCGCGGGAACTGTGAAACCATCACACAGAGGCGTAATGAGCGCGTTTAGTGGAGTTAGCAGAGAACTTATTAATAATGTACTTAAAGATTTGTCTAATGGTGGAGTTTTAAAGCCATATAGAAACGGATATTGTTTAGCTTAACAAAAAGGAATCAAAATGGAATATAACAAGGTATCAGAAACCGATTTTGGCTACGCGATGTTAGTTTTTGAAAGCAAAGGTTTATCTCCTTTATCAACTATTGTAATCAATAAGTTACAGGACTGCGGCGGAGTGTTTTATATTCCATCAATTGAGGATTACTGCGATTCAACAAAATTAGTAACTGGAAGCGATTTAGGATATAAAACACAGGAACAAGCCATGAGGTGTGTCGGGCGATGCATTGATAAGGCAAAAAAAGATGTTAAGAAAAGAAGAGAAGAGCATGAAAATTCTTAAAGCGATTGACTATAGTTCGGCATATTCCCGATCACCTAAATCTAAGATTGCTGAAAAGTGGATGAATGAAAATAATGCCGTTCCTATATACCTAAATGCTTTTGAAGAACAAAAATCACAAATAGAATTTTTAGAAACGTTGATCGATGGTATACGGTCAGAAGAAATAGAGTCTGGTAGTTATTTTCTAATCGATTCATTTGCTGGTCTTGAGAACAAAAACGCCAATGACATTTTCGAGTTATTCAAAACAATTATATTTAATGGTGTATTTATAGTTGATTTGAAAAATGGTGAAACTTTCAATGAACAAAATATTGGCGCTGATGAATTATTAGAATTTGTTTTTAGTTTGATACAAGACAATGAACTATCAAAAACACGATCAGAAGTTGCCAAAAAGCGATGGTCAGACAGAGAAAGCAAAATAAAATCAGGTTTCTATAAACATATAAAATTACCCAGCTGGATCGGAAGTGATAACGAAAACAAAAGATATTTCCTTAATGACAAATCAGAATTGATAAAGAACATATTTGATTTGTATCTTGAGCTTGGTTCAATAAACAACGTTGCTAAATCTCTAAATGAACGTAAAATCCCCGTTTTAAAAAATGCATCGATGTGGTCTTACTCTTCAATTTCATGGGTACTAAAGCAAAAGCAAGCTATAGGATGCATAGTTGTTGGGGGGGTAGAAATTGATGATTTTTTTCCGCCAGTAATAGATAGCGAAAAATTTTATATGGTTCAAGAAATGATGAGCAAAACGGTTAGAACGTCAGGAATAGTAAGGGCTTCAAAAGAACCAAACCTTTTAAGGGCAATTGCAAAGTGCGGTTGTTGCGGCGCGCCTATGCATCTTCAAGGCCAATTCAGGGAACTTTCAAACGGAAAGCTGGCAGATTATCGATATCTGCTGTGTTCGTCTAATCGAAACAGCGAGAAAAAATGCGATTTAGGAAAGTTCAGATATGAAGCTGTAGAATTTGTTTTGTCTGCTCTGTTATCAAATACAAGCGAATTAGCAATTGATGATAAAAATAAGCCTTTAGAAAAGAAACTTAAAAAGCTAATCGCTAATATAAAGGACGATAAATATAGAATAGAACTGTATAGTGTATTGGTTGATAAAATAACTGAATGTTATTTTAATGTTGATGGTTCGTTGTCTTTATTAATAGCTGGCGAGGCCGCAACTATCAGCGGATTTAAAAAAATGATAAGTATCAAGTCTAAAAATTGTACTGTTACGCTTTCACCCAAAAGAGCTTGACGGCAATATTTGATAATGCATAATAATTTGGGGTTAAGGCGGCGCTCTTTAAAAACATGATTATTACCGAAGAGTTTGAAATAGAAACTGATTACGGTATTCAGTATAAAATTACCGTTTATACCAACGATGATGATGTTAATGAAGAGGCGGAAACTTAGGTTTTACGCCTTTTTTCTTACTTACAAAATCAATTCGCATTAATGCAAATGGGGGTTAGATATGGCATCACTTACAATGATATTGGGCGATAGCGGATCAGGGAAAACCGCATCGCTAAGAAACCTAGACGAAAAAAAAACGCTTTTAATTCAGACAGTGAAAAAGAATCTGCCTTTTAGATCTTCAAGATGGAAACTATTCACAAAAGAAAATCATAGCGGCACGATCTTAGCTACCGACAGCTACAAAACCATTTTTCAAGGTGTTCGACTTGCCGTTAGCGAGGGCAAGAAGATCATCATAATCGATGATTCTCAATACCTTATGAGCAAT
>JAYJLZ010076665.1:0-17217 GCA_036873915.1 Tubulanus ruber | reverse complement strand
AATACAGTGTAACACTGGGTAACTTCCAATACAGTGTAACACTGGGTATCGACTGAAGTCTCAGTAAGGAAATTATTTTTATGTGGAATTCATTTTCAAGATACATTATAACTAAAATCGTTATTTTCATACATGATATGGAAAAGCTTTATGCCAGACAAATTGAAAAGAAAAAAAAATTCATTATTAACTCTTCCATTTAAATTGCTCTATATTTTAAGCCTGAGTATAAACCATAGCCGACACTTTTTAATTTGAAACTGGTAACATTCTGATGATAATATAATTAGAATGTTATGAGGAATTATTTGTTTTCTACAACTATTTGAATTTTAATTATTGTACAGGACAAGACAAAAGATGAATGTGGCACAGATGAAGCAGGTTTGTGAAATATAAAGTTTCTATTAAATGTTCAGCGTTTATAATTTATCTGTGACAGAGATTAAGTCTTGAAGTGAATAAAGACCTGATGATAAAATTTAATTTATACAATTAACTGTAGCTAATTCTAACTCGAAAAGCCAGCAATTATGATAAAAAATTTTATTGAAAACTACCTCAGGCAAATTAAAATTATGTAAATATGAAAAACGGTTTATATTTTTTTTGTAAAAACAGAATTACCCTATTAAATAAGCATTAAGTATGTGCAAATAAACTTATTAACATCATTTAGAAAAACAATAGGGATTTTATTTTCAATAAAAAATTGATGAATCCAGTTTTCTAAAATTTATTATACAGTGTACATGTAATTTTTAATTATATGTATTTACTTATTGTTATTTTATTTCTGTAAAACCATCTGTTGATGTGATCTTTGTCTGGTTATTTCCTTCAAGCTATTTCCGACGCCTAGAAATAAAGTGAATATTAAGTCGGACTGTGTCTTCTAATTTTAGTCGATGCTGGAAACGTAAAGGATGAAGTAATACCAGTATTTAAAGAAAATGATTACCCTGATTTGCTGGTTGAGTAAGTGTATTGATAGCATGTGTCAATGTGTCATCGATGACCTTATTTTTCTTGTTAGTAGTACAATATGTATATTGTTTTGAAAGAAGTTTTCAGTTATACTGTGAAAGTGCTGTATTATATTTATTTAATCAAGCTGCTGTAGTTAAGGTACATCATTTTGATGACTTCACAAAAATCTGTACATAAATACATAAAATACTGTACTAATTCTCAAAATTTTTGAGAATTAGTACAGTATTTTATGTATTTTAGATATTTATTATCAAATATATAATATTGTCAGTATTTTATATATACCAGTAATTCTTTTGCTAATATGACTGATCATTATAATATTTTACATGTACAGTACTATATAAATATGTTCCTCCACGTTGCTAGGTAAAATCAATAACTATACACCTAATTTTTTCCTTTAGGGATCTGTCTGAGATAGAAATTGAGCAGTTTATTTTGGATAAATCAAAGGAAGACAAAACTGTAACATGCAAGCTGTGTCTTGTGAGCTATCCTCTAGAAGATAACGATGATGATGTAAGTTTTTAAACATTTAATCCACGGAAGCGCTTGACTTGAAAATAAATTTTGCTGTCAGTTCTTAGTTTGTTGCAACAAAATTGTCATCAGTATTCACTCTTAAAGGATGTATAGAAAATGGGAGTACAAGGGCACCCTGGATCTGAGTTCAAAAAACAAAATTTTGCTCAAAATTATGAGTGCATTATGGGAAATTCCCCTTCAAAAAGTTTTGAGTTACCTCTGAATAAGTAATTGAAATATGCAAATTTTAGTTCAAAATGAAAATTTTTGTGTAAAAATTAATGTCATTTAACACAAATTGGTGCATAAATCTAAAACTATTATGCCTAGCAACTTGGTCCTTAAATCAAAAATAATTGTACATGATGCAACACATGAGATAATGACTGCTGACCTTGACTTTGCTATTCAAGGTTAAATTGTTTTTTTGTGTACGCCTGCAATTAGTGATAATGAGTGCTGACTTAAAGTTAAAATTTTTATTTTTTGTTCACGCAACATTTTACACAGCGGAGCTATAGCCAACGGGCTTCTAGGTATGTATAAAAAACCCACAGACTGTCTGTTATGTAATCTTATGGAATATATTTTATAGGATAACGCACCACATTTAGACAGTGATGAGCATATGACAGCTTTTGAAGAGTATGTTAAAAAGACTAAAGGTAATGAAAGATAATTTTATTGTGTCATTATTTCTTACTCTATTTGTTCAAGACTTTTCAATATTGTATTTTATTTTCCAGGACATCGTCTTCTTCCTGTTTATCATTTCTGTGAGGTAAGTAAATGATCCATCTTTGTCCTTCATTTGAGGCAAAGCCTTATAATATGTATCATAACATTTCTTGGGTTTTAGCTGTTAGTGTATTTATTTCATTGAAAAATTAAGAATGCTGGAAAAAATAAAAATGTTTTCAACCCTTGTTGATGGCTGATTATTATGATTTTTCCTTGCAGTATTGTAAACAAGAGATGGTGTACGATGTTTGGGAATATCATCAAGATAGTCCAAGACACTGCTTGGTAATTATTGAATGTTCTCGACTTCCCTATTATTGAGTGAATCTTGGTAATCTTATAAGATTAATTTCAGTTTTTGGTACACAGAGATAATCTGTGACTCTTATATTCATGTTGTCTGTCTGTCCGTCTGTCCATCTGTCTGTCTGTGTTTGTTATATCCTCCTTAATTATTAACCGATCTTGATGAAGCTTGGATATATTAAAGATGATGGGGTCCCCTCTGTGTGTTCTTGAAAGTGGGGTGGAACGGCCCCCTGTGGGTGTGACCAGCCTTTTTTTTGGTTTTCAGTAAAATTTGTGTAAATAACATCACTCTCTCATATCTGGATAAGAGCATTTGAAGAAAACACTTAAACCAGGCCTTGTCAAATAATAAAACTAGGCCAGCAGTACATCACACACCTCGATTTATTTTCTAACACTTAGGTGTGAGATGCTGATGATAACGACAAAAGTAGGTGTGTTATGCAGATGATTTACGACAAAAGTTACAAGGCAGCTCATTAGTCCACGATTGTAATTTATTTGTCCAACCGACCAATTGCAGCGCTCGGTAAATACGCTCACGTGAAGTGCAGCCAGATTGAATTCCCAATGAAATTCTCTTGCCAGTAGTCGGCTAGCGGCATCACAATTGTCACAGGAGGTGCACGGTTTTATATGAATATTTTAACGATGTGGGTGAGAATTAACGCACCTCAAAATTAATCGAGGTGCGTTATGGTGCGCACGAGCAATCACGCGCCTATTTTCACAAGGCCTGTGAGACAAAAGCCAATATAGGATATGCAGTTGTTGCTCACTGAATCGCTGTGTTACTGTTTGAATTACTAATTGGTAATATGAAAGATTCAAACATACGTTATTTGCTTTCATTAAAAATGTTTACAAATGCACAAGTTAAACATCAACTTGCTCGTTTCCAATACACATGTGATGACTGACACATATATCACATGAACATTTTAGTGCAGCTAGAGTAGTACCTTCTATTCTGCTGGCTAATAAATATTCATATATCTGCAAATATTTCCACTCATTACCCTCCAATCATTGTACTTCTTCATAGTTTTCTTTTCATATTTTATTTCTTTTGTAGAACAAACTGTTGGTAGATAATGGAGGTAAGGCCCAGCCACTTGGCCCAGAGGAACTCAAGACACATAGATATAATTTGGCTTGAAATTCCAAACTGCCATTCCTCAAAACAAATTTAATTTAATTGCAACCAACAATTTTGATTGTTTCCACTAGAAACAATTTTAAGTTGAATTCTTTGTTTGACATTCTTGAGAAACCCTGATGATATTTTTTGTATCAACTTGGTGATGCTAAGCTGGCATTTCATAGAATGCCTTGTTTGTATCTTTGAACTCATAAATATCTAGCTGCAGTATCCTACCTGGCATTCTTCATTTCCTAATTGTCAATATGCCCATAGCTATTTTGGATAGTTGTGCCATTTCAAACTGATCAAACTTGAGACAAAAGGACAAATAATTAAATAACATACCCATAAGTTGAACCATATGATAAGTAACATAGTTATGGCCCATAAAGTTTATATAATAACTGAAGAACATTCATTTAAAGCTGACACTATTTTCAAATTTTTTTAAATTTTCCATCATGTTCCTTTATTGTTATAATCAATCCTGACCTGTGTTTTTTTCAAAATTTAAGAAGGAACCTGGTCTGATGTATTACGCTTTATATAATATTAGTTTAACTAGTGATGCGCATTCAACATTCTAGAATATATTAACCTGCTTGTCAAATTAAAATAACAGAAGCAGAAAGCCCAAATTACCGGTATTTCAAATATAGGAAGTAGGAATTCATAAAATCCTGATGACATAACCTAATTTTCTTCTGAAAATTCACATTTTAGAGAGAATATATTGAAACCGTGGTATTGAAAGATGCATATTTTCTAGCCTTTTTAATTCTGACGCCCTTTCATTTCTTCATAAACTGAAGTTCCCTGTATTTTATCTATCATATCACAATTGATTTTTCATTCTTTCTTGTATCTTAACCGTATTGAAATTTCAGCCGAGGCATTGCAAACTCACTTTACACTGATACAGAAAGATATTGATGCTGTCAACACATTAGAAAAACCACTTGTCGGTGAGTTCACTGAAAATGTGTCTTCTAATATAAAGATTAACTATTAATGTATCCAATTTCTATTACCCCTGTATTGGATCAAGAGAGTTTATAAAGAATCCCAGTCTTGAAAATGCCTGGAATTCACCCATGTCGTTAAAATCCTGGAAAAAACTTTGTTTCAGCTGATTTCATTTTGGCCCTTGTTTCGTTGAGGACTAGCTCGGTAAATCTTGATGAATAAAAAATTCTTTCGTCAGACAGTACAAGGAATTATCGCGCATGGTTCATGACATCATAATACTGTCATCGCTGAATTACACATATTGAAAGCATTGAAAACATAAATTTATCCTTGAAAAAATCTTGAATTTCAAGTATGACAAATTGTGGGAATCATGCTTAATGGTAACATTTACATCGAAGCACAGCAGAGATGTTATTTTTAAAATATAGATTTTTGTAAATTTATTTCCATGTAAATGTTATTCTATTTTATGTGCTTTTAGTTTTATGATTTGAAAATTGATTTTTATATGATTGTCCATAATTTCTGACCTACTTTAATTTTTATATTTCTCTGATTGTTTTAAGGTTTGTATGTGATTGAAGAAATAATAAGTGCAAAGTCATTCGAAACCTTCCACGTTTTTTATATATGCAAGTCATGTAACATTAATGAAAGCCACAAAATGTCTGCGGAGGACATACTTAAACACATTGCCTCACAGGAACATACTCTCAAAACTTTTGTGAGTAAATACATGTTTCGAAAAAAAAGCATACGACATTTGATTGTAAGGCTTCTTTTTAAATAACTTGATTGACAAATCTTCATATCCAGAAGTCTCATCAGAGGAGGCAAAAAAATTTAAATAAAACCTAAAATTTGAGCCTTTCGCAAGTGGGGGAACATTTATTTAATTTCCATGCAGTACGGTTACAAAAAACACAGGCTTCCGCCATTTTTTGTTAACATTACAATTCATGCTGATCGGCGGCAGAAAGAAAATTTTAAAAATTTATTTCATCAGTGGATCTGTCAACCAAGTTATATATTTAAAAAAAGGCCACAATGGTTCTTGCAGTATAAGCCTGTGTATTATAGTTACTAAAACACTGTTGTTTGAGGAAAAACTGAATGGTGGATTTAAGAATGCTAGAACAAATTATTAAATCTTTTCAGTCGACTATAAAAAAATTTTATGTTCATATCGAATTGCGATTCCGGTAACTCTTTATGTCATATTATATCAGCTATAAATCTTTAGAAGATTGAAACAGCCTGTTCAGTTTGTTGATAATATCCATACATTTTTTTCAGAAACATTCGACTGAATGGCATTCAAAGGCATGGGCATTCAATACTGTTAAAAGTACAGTTGATCTGTTTAATAGCTCAAAACCACCATTAGTAAAAGATAAGGATCTTGATGAAGAATGTCTGAAATATATAGCTGAGAATAGCATGTCCTTGTTTAGGCGTTACAAATTAAAATCTATGATCATCCTATCGGATGAATATACTGAAAAGATGAAGAAAAAGTATAACGTAAGTTCTTCAGTTCATATCGATTTGGGTATCAATATTGAAATTGTATGGTTTTATCATTTTTCATTATGATTTGTTTAGTCTCCAATTCCTGTTCATCCACTACAGAAGGCATCCAAGGTTGAGATAGGTAAGCTTATTTGAAAATTAAATGTATAATATTTTCTTGAAAGTTATGCTATTGATATTTGAATAATAGTAATGAATACCTACCATTTACCACCTTTGTATAATATTATTTTTAAGTTTTCAACATTTCTATATTGCATTAGTGATGTTTAAAATGAGTTTTAATAATCTTTTAATAATCATTAAGACAATTATTCCCACAATATTTACAATGATTTATGGTTTGAAATGAAGTGCTGAAAGATTATTTATTTCTTGTATATTATTTCAGAACCTTATTTGAAAGCCAAAGCACAAGATCGTGTTGATATTTGCAAAAAGCCGATTATAGGTATGTTAATATTTTTTATAAAGTGTTCAGCAGTTACGGAGAAGTGATATTTAGTTTAAGTCTTATTTTTCAGTGAAATTTACCTGAAATTTTCTTTGATAATTATATACAAAGGTTCCTACATATTTCGAAAAAACTGGAGAGTTTTGAAAATATGTTTCAATTCCAAAGATATGAAAATTTCACAATTTAGCAAAAGCTTTTATGAAGTCTTGGAAAATTGACTTATGGAACCTCTTATCAAAAATTGTTACCAAAATTCTGTAATTCTGGAAATTAAGTACCAGCAAAACGTTCAAGCTATGTTTATATATTTTATTATAAAAAGTGAGCATGTGTTTTGCTGAAAATTATAGATACCCAGTAGCTATATTTTAAAGCCTAATTTATTTCGAAAAAAATCCTTCTAAAAAGGACACAGTTAAAGATTTGACACTATGAATTATCTGTGATGCCTTGGTACTTGAATTATGAATATATTCCTCATTTCAGGGATTAACACTATATGTGAACGGCAGCATATAAATGGTGACAATGACTACTATTGCGTTAGCTGTCATGATGAAGTGGAAGGTGATATATTGTTGCATTGCTGCTCACCAATACATAAGAGGATGTATATGGTAAATTGTTGGCTTTGTGCTTAATATTAATTTTTTAGATTTAATAAGCAAGCAGCAAACATTAGTTAATTTATGTATTAACAGCAATTAAAAAATAATATCCTTATTGTAAATGACAGACTTAATACAGTAAACTGTTCACCAGTTAGAGATTTATGTTTAGGGAAAGTATCACAAGAATCAATTCAGTCAGCTGTTTGTTTATATGAAAGAACTGGAGAATTTAAACGATGAAGCTAAAAAGAAGGAAAAACAAAAGCAAATTGATGATTTGAGTATAAAACTAATGGAACCGTTCCTTGATACATTTCCTCGACCACAGTTGCTGCTTGCTTTGAAAGCTGGTGGCTTGATGCCAGGTTAGAACCGTACATTTCAATTATGATTAATAAATTTACATGTTCATTTTTGATATTGTGCGACATATATTGAAATTTAGATGTAAACTGCGTGAAAGTTTGCCTTATCATATCTAATATTCTTTTCTATTCTTAAACCTTACGTTTGTTTTACTTTGGTAAAGTTTAACCTCTAATTAAGTGTTTATTATAGAATTTGACAGAATAATGCGAGAAAACCGCAAGAGAAAATCTGCTGTAGTAACAGAGAAGTTCTTGAAACGTAAAGAACATATGATTGAATTGGGCAAGAATTATAAAATGATGAAAATGTAAGATATCTGGGAGAATTATTTAACGATAATTTAGAATTGACACAATTTAAGAAATTTTTAAACTCTAAAAACTCTTTTTTTCAGGTCATCAAAGAATATGTCTGTGATAAAATACAACAAAGAGAAAATAACTAAACCGAAGACTTTGGTGTTTCACCCTAAACAAAATCCTAAACCTTTATTGGAAGCTGGCCCAGTACCATTATTAGGACCTATTGATTTTGGTGCAGTGTTGACAGCAGGTGATGATAAAGTCCGAGGAATGATGAGTAGGAGAGGTTTGTAGATTGTATATCAAGAAGACGAAAAATTCTTTTGTGTCTTTTGATTCATAGTATTCTTTTGTGTCTTTTGATGCATAGTATTTTTATCCAAACAGCAATATCTTTCAAAGTACCTTTCTTAAATTGTCCAACATCATGTGTGGCGAAATGAGTAAGTTTTTTCAGTACTGAAATATCTTATGTACAATTCATAGTTCAAGTTCATACAATATGAACCACAATTTTAATTTTAATTGAATTTTGACTTTAATTGACTTCAGATGTTTTCTATATGTACTAGTAAAGACTATAAATTTAAACTTCCATAATTTCAAAATATGTATTGTAGTAAGAAACATATTTTGTATAGATTAGATCTGTTTTCAATTTGCGTAGATTGTTGATTCCTCATAGTTCCAGTATTCCCATTATGGAGAACATGTGTGTTTGTTTACATTTTTTGCGGTGTGTATCTTGAGTACGGATGGTTAATACTATTCGCATACTATGCAAATAACTACAATAATAACCAGGATTTGTGTCTACCATTTAAACATAATTGAGAAAAGAAATAAATTTACAGGTCATAAAAGTATAAAAAAAGCAATGCCCCTTTTAGAAATGATAAGTAAAGGGAAATTGTATTTAATTTCGTTGTGGTTAACAAATTATTGTGGCTCATCGCAATGGAGAAGAGGAATTTTCAAACATTGGTCAAATTATAAAATAGCATTCCCAGCAATTATACTGGCTTATTATTTAGGGGATATATGATTTTGTTTGACAAAATATCTTTTGAATTACGGTAAGATTCCCAAACACAATGCTGTACCCTTAACCATGGGATTAAGTAAATTTTCACAAGTATGATATGTTGGTGCACAACTAAAAATGACTACAATAACTAAAAATCACAATACTGTATCTGGACTTTTCGATTGTTTACTGATGCACAGTAGGAAGAGTAACTGGCAGAAGGTTTGCTCACAGTCGTATCACAGGGATACCTAGCTGTAACATTTAGAAAAATCCATGAGAATGCTTTGTGTAATTTACCAGAAAAATATTCAAAACTCTTTCATACAGTAGATTTGTGTAATTGAATATGTTTTACTTTTCACAGGTGGTCATAGAAACAGTGGGTATGGGTTCAGAGCCGACTATGGTTATGATGAAAAGGAGGATTATGGAGAATATTTGGCTGATTCATCGTATGACAAAGTTAGACTAGGTAAATACAGCAATACTACTAATATGGGAACAAGTTATGGTATTAAAAGTGGATTCAATGCTGATGGAGGTTTTCAATCTTTTTCCGAAGACAGGACCCAACGAGCTGCCTTTGGTGGTCATACAGGTAGAAAAAGCACCTTGTTTGGTCATGTTAGAAAACAACCCTTGCTCGCTACTCCTGGAGGAAGTGATGCCTTTAAAAGCCTCGTCATAGGTGAGCCAGCTGGTAAACAAGGATTCCTGTTTGGCAGTACCGGAGTAAGGGGTGCATCGCATGGTTTAAATAAAACTTTTGGTTCTGGAAGAATTTCCTTTAATAATAAGGGTGAGAGCTCTTCTTATGATAGCTCTTACAATGACAATTCTGACAGTTATAAGAACAATTCTTACAGTTATGACAATGAATCTCGCAACTATGACAATAGCTCTCACGATTATGATAGCTCCGCCAACTTGAAAAGCAATTACAAATTGGATGACAGGTATTTCAACAATCAGGATAGATCTCACAACTATGATGAAAGCTCTCACAACTACGATGATAGCTCCCACAACTATAAAAGCAATTACAATTTTGACGAAAGATATTACAATGATCAGGATGTCTCTTACAATTATAATGATAGCTTGTTCAGTTATGATGAAGGAGGTAAAAACCAAGATAAAACCACAAGGCAAGTCTGGTTTTATAACACTTGTATGTACAGTATACCGGTAATGATATTTTACAAAAAGTATTAAAACTTTATCGTCTGGATGACTTGTGAGATTAATATATCGTAAATACAGTATAGTAGTAGAGCATACAGTACCCCGGTATATACAATATGCGTTCGATTTACAAGATATACGTAACCAATTTATACTTATATTAATTGCATATACACTGTATTTATAGCAATACACACCTTAAATTGAGCTACATCTATCAGTGAGTTGTTATATATTTGTAGAGCTAAAAACGAAAGCATGCATGGTCATCAATACGAGGTGAGTTTCTACACGATCCCAAATGAATGTTCTGTCCAACTTTCGCCAAACTAGCAAAAATTAACAATGGGAGTGAAATGTCGACAAAAAATTCGTTTAATATTTTAAAACTGAGTGGTTCCCTTTTAACTATTTTTTTACAATTTTTGATAGAAATGCTTCGATAAACTGCATAGAAAAATCTGCATGGGAGAAAGTAAAAAAAAATTTGAATACTAATTTAATCTTGTGAATTTATGGAGATACTGTGTTTTTTGTACGTGCAGCCATGATTCCCATCTTTGATGTTGAACATGTATAGAACTGCATTTGCCAGTTAGCTGTGGTTTTTGGTCAATATGTAATAATTTATTAAGCCTATACACAGCCTCACTGTTTTGTTAATTTAATTGTGGTTCGTAAATAATTAAAGATGATTGTAGTTATTATCACCTAATGCACGTGTTATTTAAGCATCGTATGGACCAATCATCAGCGTTAGCTAGAATTGTAATCGAGTAAATATAGTCTCCTGTGTTCAAAGTTTCTTTAATCGTCTATCCTTAACATTTTTTTTGCTAAGCTGTATTTCTAAGTTAAACTTGTAGTTATGACAGGTTTTCTTATTTAGCCATGTGGTGATGGACATGAAATGGAAAATATGGTGAAACAAATGTCATCAAAATTGGTTAAATCTTTGTTTAGTTTAAATCAGGTTTGTTATTAAGTAATTTATATAATCAGTCTACAGCTGCTAAATTACTTGTTCACTATAAAGTTCCAAGTAGATGGATACATGTACATGTATTTGACTTCTAGTTTATTTTTGTAGATGTTATTGTGAAAGCTTTAAAATACCACCTGATTAACAAGATTTTGTTTTAGTTTCCTATTTAATACCAGTAATGCTCATTTTATGGCAGAATGTAAAACAATTGCATAAAGAATTAAACACGTGCGTCACGTACATTATACATACATTTTCTGTTGAAGGAGGGGCGTTTTAGTGGAATGAAACATAACTTTGGAAACTCAGCTGCACCGTCAACTGGTTATGGTACTGATAACGGACGTAACTGGTCTACAAGAAGAAGCCGTGGTGGATCGCGTGGTGGATCGCGTGGTGGATCGTGTGGTGGATCGCGTGGTAACGGTGGATTTGGACGCTAACTCGTCAGGAGTAATGTAAGAAGAGTTTTGCGCGTTTCTGCATAGATTTTCGAAGTGAAATTGTATTATTTGTAAAGTTGACCAATAAATAAATCCTTTTTTAACTGATGTTTCATTTTTATGTTGATCCTTATAGAATGGTCCGAGTAGCAAATTCTGTTAGCTATGGGTGACACGTTTTGTAACCATTTGGTCTATATCATTCAAACTTTGTCAGTTGATCATAATACTTATTTGTAACTGCCATGCCGATATTGGTTGGATAGTTTATATTTTATTGAAGACAATACGGTTGTACCTAAATTCCGGTGAATGACATGTCGATTTATGTCAACTTGCGTGGTAGAACAGTCGAACTCCGTCAGTTTCAAATGTTCTATTCGTGATTTATTTTGCGCCTTGATTTCCTATTAAAACAGTTTAATACTGCAAAAGTCTAACATGGGAGATTATTTTTCAGTATTGTAAACCACCATTGATGACACAACAGCGCGAGTCAATTTATCGCAAGAGAAATGACAAAATTGTTAATTTTTAAGCTAAGGGTTTGAATATCACCCAAAGCTGTTTAATGAATCGATCGTCAATTAAAATTATTGGTTTTGATTTTAAATCGGTTGATATACAATGTATACAAACGTAGTGTCTGAAACAAAAAGGCAACTGAAAGCTCAACAGTTGACCGTTCTTTACTTGAAACCTGCCTGAAAGTTCCACCAGAGAACATTATTATGGCGACCGACCATGGGAGGGGTTGAAGCATCCGTACGTGGGGAAGGGGTACAGCAAATACTTACGTACTTAATTTGGGGAGGGAATACGTTTCGCACGTCATTTGTGGACGAAAAGCTAACGGTACTTTTCAAGAAACATATCAAATCGCAAGTGCGGACGATGCGCGTCGTCATTCCGATTAGAATAATAACCGTATAAGTAGAACGAAAACTAGTATACAACACTGTTTTAATATTCAATTTTATTGATTAAAAACATAAATTATTTGGGTGGTCGAGGGTGGTAGCCACATGTACGCTATATGGTTCACAAATAACGCACAAGTGAGAGTAAAAAAAACCTGAATTAGAGCGTACCGGTACGTACATTATGGATAGTCTCATACAGTTTATTAATTGTACACATTGGTGGATATTCACAGATGGATCTATAAAGAGATCGAAACAAACCGTAACGAAGTTATGTACAGAAATTCATTAATTCATCTAGGTACACACGTAGGTAATATCCAGAAAGCCAAATTTTATAAGATCTGTCGAAGGAAGAACAAGAGTTAATTTTTATAAATATTTATTCAAATGAAATTGAACATAAAAATATAGGTATTTTACGAATATAAATGCAGATTTAAATTGGAAAATATTGGAAGAATTCCTTCCACCCTCTGTAAAGCGTAAATGCATTGTAGATACACAAGCTTGCAGCTGTTATAGTTGTTCTGACTTTTACAAATGCAATAATAATATTTACTTACAGAACTATATTTTATGATGGTATAGAAATCGATTGATGATTGACGAGAAAATATCGAGGCGTATATTTATGGACACGTGTACATGGTAACTTACATGTCAGTGTATCATAACATTGTTCTAAAATGTATTACATCGGAAAATGGCTTAATATAACATCGTCACTGTCAACCAGTTATTTGATATCTGGGTTGAAACCTTACTCCGATGCCATGATGCCATGGTGCAGGCTGTGACGTCTGCTGGCGGTCTTCATTTACCCAAAGTTTAATAAGTTGGTTAGCGGGCCCGCCGCCCAAAAAATTCCAGAAAATGAAAAAAATCCACGGATTTTTTCTTTAACGCCGCTCGAATTCTCGAAGCCACAATGCTAAACATATAATAATGTGGCCTTAATACTCCTTATATACGGGTTGCTGATTGGAAGTCACAATCATCCTCTAAAGTGACTGGAACCAGGCTCTCTTTATATCATACTAAAGAATGGTAATGGGATAATAATGCTGTCGAGTTATGACGCATTTCCTGTTGGTTTTAACTGCAATACCTTTAAGGTCAAATTCAAGGTAAAAAATCACATGTTCATTGTATCCTTGGTTCATGAAGTAAGCAGAGGCTTGAAGTTGATAGAAGCTATATTATTCGAGATATGAGGCAATTTCTGCATACTCAAAATGGCTGCCGGTCGGACATTTTTTATGGGAATCAAAAACAAACAAGTTTCTCCTGAAAGTACTTACCAGAGTCATCATTTCAGGCAGTTACTCAGAAATCTCAAAATATAATTTGATAAGGTCAAAAAAAATGTTTCGTTAGAAATTGCCTGAAACATGTGCAAAATGATTCTGGAGACATTTTAATTTTTTGGAGATTTTCACTCCCAGATTTTGGGGGTTTGGGACACCTGGGGCAAAACGTATTGGGCCCATTAGATGCATTATGGGTGGTTTCCTATGTCTATAATACATTCCTAAGCGATATCTGCTACCGTTTTGCAATTAGAAACTTTTCGGCCATCGGTAAATAGCTGTCGAAAATCCGGACCCACGGACATACGACGGACAAAAGTAGAATGCAATAGCCCGCTGGGTCTAAAAATTATCATGTATATATGTAAAAACATCACTTTACAGGGAAGACATGTTTTGGTCCAAGGAAGGTTTAGTTTTATGCAGTACAATCAGAGATACAAATTACGGTAATATTTTTATAAAAAATAAAAAATGATTAAAATGCAACTTAAACATGCACTTGTACAAATCATCGATTATTGGGAAATTGTATTATTAAAATTTAATAATATTGAAATATTTTCCACATGACAATCTTTTAAGCACAAAATGATAATTTTGACACCAATTTGGTGGTTGTATAAATTTAAAAAATATCTATCACTACGATTGATAGATTATGAAGCAGTTTCGACCACTTGGCATACAGTACAATACACTGTAGTTTCAAACTTTCATTTTCTTTGCACATGGAACTCCAATTTCTTTATCATCATCAAAACCTAGAAATAGAATTAAAGGTACCGTAGCCTAACATGGTCAAACTTACTGTAGTCAATACAAACAATGCAAAAGTGAAAAAAGCCACATGCTGCACACCTAACACCCGTTATTAAGGCGCCAAGCAAAACGATCCGAAGAATTATCTATCGTAAAAAGATTTAAAAGAAATTATTTCTGCTATGGTATTTAATAAACGCTGTGCCTAGTCATTTGAGAAGAGATTAACCTATCCATTATGACAAGCTGCGCTAGTCATCTGCACAAATTTAAAAACATATGACTTCATACTTTTACAAATCATATATTTTTCACTGGTCCGAAAAAATATGACTTAGACCGAGTTTACTGTATAGAATTTCTGAAATACACGTGGTGGTTGCGTGGATCTTTGTCTATTGCATAATAAAGCTCTCAAATATATTGTTTTCTAGTATCTTTAGTGATCATTTGAAAAGGGTGCAGTTCACTCATAAATGATTTGTGCTCGAGTACTGTACATAAGCCATCTAGGAGATGATATATATTTATAAGTTAGTTTGATTTGGTAATTTTGCATAATTCAGTTATACATGTAATGTGGAACGGTATATATTGACTCGTCTTGTGTTCTATTACCTTTATCAAGTCTAGCTTTGTTAGCTTCTTTTTTAAGTTCCTCTATTGCACGCTTTTCATCCTCCTAAAAATAACATCAATCCAAATCAATCTTAAATCAAATCAAATTTCTAAGCTAAGGAAATCTTTATAGTTATTGACTGTAATGAAATTCCCTAAATTATATGTGCTGTTGTTAACAGAATAAAGGATGCACTGTAAATGTAATATATGCAAAACACAATGCACTGAAATACAATATGGACATGTTTTGCTTCACAGGTTTTAAATGAGACTATACAATTTTATATGAATTGAGTTAAAATCTGTGCTAGGAAGTGAATAAAGACACAAATGAGAGATAGTGTATGATAAGTAAAGATTGTGAGTTACAGTTATCCAAATTGATTTTTTACTCTACTGTAATCACGAATCATTGTACAAATAAACCATATGACATATCTCTAGACCCTATCAGAGCTAAATCAGAGTTACGCCCAATAATGAACTTTGTCATCCACACTGTGGTGCAAAGGTGGGGTGTTCCTCTCTAGACAAGGATGAAATGGAATTTTGTAGTACACTGTACAGACGATAGTTTGATTTTGTTTATTTCAAAGAAAATATCCTGATTGGTTAGCTGGATCTGACCATTGCATTGATAAAGGAAGACATAGGTACCTCTGGATTTGACCATAATGAACATGCCTTACAGGATTTACATGGTTTTCCAGGGTCAAGAGGATGCTGGCAGAAGTGACTGTATTCAATCTGAAAAATATACAAAGAATAGGCTTATTTTGAGTATTAATTTTATGATCATGAAATGGTAATTGTCTTCTTGAAGGCGAGTCACTATGCAACTGGCCAAAAGCTTCGATATAACATAGTTAGTAATTTTCTCAATAAAATTTATAAAGACCAAAATTTTAAATATCAATAATGTTACAATGTGTGTGTGAGCATTCATACCCACACATGCTCAAAACACACACACGATAACATGTGTGAAAATTGAATAATGAAATGACACAATGTGTCAATCAATTATTTGAATGATTTAACCTCTTTTTAATTTTTCATTTGTATTATACAACTGTATAGACTGATTTTTTTAATATCAATCAATTCACAAACATTGTTGTGAGATAATTTATAGAAGTCTGGCATGAAATGAATACTGTATATTTACCGATAATACAATAAATGTATCTGGCTCTTCTCTTCGTAAATTTTTTTAACTCTGTGACATTTATTGACATTAATTGTTCACATATAACAGGTATACAAGAGATTACATGTATTTAAATAAAACTAATTCGATAATTAAAATAATCTAACAGTTACAATAAAAAGGTAACATACATTTGGTGCACGACAAATGTAACACATTTTCGCCTTACAGCGGCATGTCATTTTGTTACATCCTTCAGACTTGGTAAAGTTTGCTTTACATTGATGACATATCCGAATCATAGCTAATGACATCTTTTCTTCACTAGAAAGGCAAAAAGAAAAATGCAAATTTACTATTCTTATATAATTCTACTGCAGATACATTCGCCATTGAATTCATTGCTACACAACATAATTTTAAGTTATTTCAGGTCTGTAATCAATCATAGTAGAGATTTCTTAAATTATGTTAAGAGTATTTAAGGAGCTACGAAATACTATGATGTTACATACCAAAAACGGTACTCATCTGCTTGAAAATAAATTAGCTGGATGCCGGGGCCCCAAAATTTAAATGAACGACATATCCTAAAGGTTTATGGGTGGTTTCCTATCCATACACAATAAATTTAATAGGCTTATCTAGTGCTGTTGATGAGTTATTAAGCGATTTAGATAATCATTTTTGGCACCGGGGGAATTTTACAGGTCCTGGGGCCCCAAAAATGAAAATGAACAACATATTATGAAGGTTTATGGGTGGTTACCTATCCATACATAATACATTTAATAGGCTTATCTTGTGTCATTTCAAAGTTATTGCCAATATGTTATTGTCACTATT
>JAYJLZ010075554.1:2916-14705 GCA_036873915.1 Tubulanus ruber | reverse complement strand
TATAATTGACAAAAAGTAAAATAAAATGACACAAACAGGCATTGAATGATATATGTCACATTAATACAAATATGGCACTCAGAAGGTTATCTTATTGTTTTATCACACAAAATTTCATTTTAAAAATATTTCTTTCACATGGCAATAATCACTTTAGCTATTGAAAAACAATGCAAACGCATTACGGTTACATATAAACATGTAATTGGGGTGTCAATATCATTGTCATGGAATAATGTACTTTAATTCAAAATGTAACTCAATAAACTTCTTTAAAAATATGTTTTTTTATTCAATGAGCTTAATTTAGCAACCATACTAATTATCTATTTAGAAAGAATTTTCATGGACGATAAAGAATCGTTGAAATATGAGTTTGGTCACATGCAATAAGATGGATACACAAAATAAAATGAACCAAATCTTGCAACCATAAAAAGGGTCAAGTAAACCCGTAAACTAAACAATGAATGCAACGGACTTATATTATAATTAAATTCTAGGTTTTCACATGAAATTTTTTGATTCGTCAAGTTGGATCTAAGAATGAAATACTGATAAGGATACTTGTCGAGCAGACATAGGTAAAAAAACAAAAAATAATTAAAAAACAAAAAAAATAACATACAAAATGTAAAATAAATGTAGTCTGTAAATGCCATAAAAATGAGATAGAGCCTAAATGCAATTGGAGTAAACACAGAAATAAAAACAAAAAATAAGAACAGATTATGTTCGGACAATGAACTAAAATAAGTTGGTTGGCTTTTCGTAAACCATAATGTATTACATCATGATATGCATGAAAAAAAATATAAAATCGGACAATTACATTCGCTATATTCTACATAAGCCACAAGTGTAATATCAAGGACGATTTCAATAATAAAGTAAGTAGATCAATCCGCAAGTAAAACGCAGTACGGTAATTGTCTAACCAGTTCACCCAAAAGCATCGAATGTAAGAATACGATTCTGAAGTAATCCACGCATGACATTATTCTCCTACCATAACACCTTGATAAAACATCACTGAATGTACATGTTTTCTTGAAAGGAATAGTGAAATATTGAAAACAGTGTCATGGAAAAAATAAATACATATTGTCATGATGCGTCGTCATAATCGTATTGATCCTTGAGCTCTGATTAAACTATTACGTAACTGCGTCCCGACTTTCTATTCGGAAAAATATTTTGGAAAACTTAACTAACTAAACGAGATTTCTAATGTACGATGAAATCACGGAAGAAATGAAGCCATCCTATATTACGGAAATGCCGATAAGTGAGATTATACCCTCCCTCTGCAGGAGAACAGTAATAATAGAACGTTACGCTTAAAAATTCATATTAAAACGTAGTTCGGTATTACTTGCTGTTTCAACATTGAGCACACAGCTATAATTCAGTTTATAATAAAGCACAACACTAATCAATTATTTTCCAGCGTAGTTTTCGTAGGTTTTGTTCCTTCTTCACTGGTCATATACGGTAAGCATGGAAAATCCACAACAAACCGGTTATTCTTTCATTATTACGTACTATACAGTATATGAAAATTAGATTCGCCTTCGAAATTGTCTTGCCATCAATCCATGTCAATATTCTTGAAATTAATCTCTTTCTGGAATCATGTGCTTTTTAAGCGAATTGTATCATGACAATGTTCTCGTGTTAATTCTGCGAAATGGAACTGAAGTGCGTAAGCACCACAAATTGATAATAAATTTAAGATACAATAGATGGCGTGGCGTCTTACTCAGAATCATCACAGTCGATGACGGTGCTACGGATGACGTCCATAAGCATCAGATCGACGTCGTCGCTTTCCCTATTCAACTCCTTGTCCATGGGTAAATCGGGAAGCATCATGTGCAACATTTTTACAACATTCTTGCGCAGATCTTTCAGTTTCTGTTCATAGGGACAATCGTCATCAGACGAAATCTTACTGCCATTATTTCCGGGCGACGCGTTAGAATTTGTTCCAGGACTTGTGCTGTGCGAATGATTGTGATGTTGGCTGCTAGGAGACAGGAAATGATCAGTTTGGCCTTGCTGCGGTGGTGGTGATGTTTGCGAAGCGGTGCATTCACGCCTCAACAAACTATTAGACTGGCACTTTCCTCCTGCGTACGGACTTGGCAGGGGCGAATTTTGCCCACTATGCGCTGGCGACGAATGTGACAAAGAAAGGTTTTCTGGCTCTGGGGATGGCGCTTGTAGTTGATGTTGGTTGCTCGGCGACAATTTCTCTTTCATAATCTGTGACGTAGGGATTTCTAAACCCAGCTTTGCCTGACCCTGTAGTATAGCGTTCATATTCGGTATTAAACCGTTGTCTACCATCTGTTGATGGCCGTTATTAATTAGACCGCTCGTATTATTTTTATTATCAATAGAATGTTTGCCGTCCACGATACTCGTCTTTTGTAAAGATTGTTTACAATCATTGTCTCGGTTACTTTCAAGGTCGAATGTGGTAGTTTTCGTGAAAAAAGCAGAGTTTTTAAGATTTAGACCGTTTAGTAGACCTTGAGGTGGAACAAACATGTTTCCATTCATATTATTGAGATTCATGCCGCCCATCATCATGTTTGGAGCAGCAAGCGGATTCTGTGAGAACAAATTCAACCCTAACGGATTCATCATCGGATTCAACATACCCATGCCGTTTGGCAGCATACCGAAATGTCCTAACTGATGGGCGCCCATAAAAGCAGGGTTAATATTTCCGTTATTGGGAGCGTGGCCATCGACTGTATCGGTGTTACGCATGCCCTTTTCACCAGACATCATGGCGTTAAGGGCGTGTATGTCGGGTTTTATGTCATGCTCTTCATTTCCAGGGTTGGAATCGCGCCGCTGCCAAAAACGCAGCAAGTTCGCCTTGCCAAGTTTACGATCTAGAATGAAGTATTGCTTGTTGCCACCGTGTTTCGATATGATGTGAATCTTTAGTGAGCTGCCTTGGCTGAAGGAGGCACCACATGCACCACACCAGTACGGCTTATCTCCTGAAAAATAAAATTTTAAGATAGATTACCAACATGTGCACTTGCTCTTGCGAATAATATGCGACAAAATATTCATAATTTTAATGCATGTACTTCAAACTATTAAATTAATTCTAAATCTAACACACATACTGTAGTTCTAATTAATTTTAATATTTTAAAAGGTGTGACTTAAACTTTTTACATATCCGCCAGGACAGAAATTAAACATGAGCTCTATATTTTGTTTTTCTATTCAAAATTGTGGTGTTGTTCATTACTATAGCAATTCCAACATAAATGGTTTCTCAATGAACAAAACGCAACGACTGTCTTACAGCTTGGAATAATAAGAGCGTACGCTCTTATTATTCCAAGCTTACAGAAACATAAAAACATCGAAATAAAAATCTATGTTATGTTAAAAAAGTTATGGTTGACTTCTAAGAGCTAAGAAAAGTCTAGTAGCGAGTACAAAGAATATATTTACCTGTGTGCGTTCTGATGTGGACATACATATTACTGTAGAATTTAGTTGTATACGGACACAACAGGCAGGTGAATATTTTGCTGTTTTTGGGGTTGTGAGCCTTCTCCATGTGACGATCGAGATTAATTTGGGATTTGAATGGCCGCCGACAGTGGCGACACAGGTAATCGTTCATTCCGTCGTCAGTTTTATCGGCTCCATTCGCATATCCTCCGTAAGAACGCGCGTCCATCGGTTCAACAGTATTCTCGCTGTTTTGATAATTGAAGGAGGAGCGTTGCACGTCAACCGAGTCAAGCTGGATGGCACCATTTTGACATCCATAAGGAGAACGAAGATCGGTGGCTTCGTTCCGGCCATCAAGACATTTCTCTTGTTTGATTTGGGTATTCGTACTGAAATCGATCGGGGCGTCAGTGCTTATGTTATTGTTCTGAATTGAAACTTTCTGACTTGACGGGGAACTTTGCCCAAGCAGAACATTTGGAGACATGCCATTTTTGTTCATAATCCCGGGTTCGGTTTTTACGTTGACCGGGGAGAAATTCTGCAATTGTTGCTGCTCGATTTGCTGTTGAATTTGTTGCTGAAATTGACGTTGGTTTTCCTGAGTTTGCTGCTGTAATTGTTGTAAATGGTATTGTAATTCCTGTTGTTGCTGATGAAAGTCCATGGCTGATGTCAATGTTGTCGGCATCTTCAATCCGTTAAGAGCGAAATCGTTAGCAGTGTCACCGTACTTTAGACGCTGATCAGATGGGTGTTGGCGTTGTGTAAGGTCCATGCCCTCGTCTTTCGTGATCGGTGGCAAAGGACTTGCGGGGTTCGATTCGCCTTCGGAGTTCATTTCATCATTAGATAGATTAATAGCACCCTCGTCGGGTATCTGTATTATTCCACTCGGATAAAAGTCTTTACGCTTGTTTCGTGGTCGTTGCGAAAACATGTCGGTCATGGCACAAGATTTAATAGTGTCCGTTGGGTCTTGCACGCTACCTAGGTATTGATTTGGAATCGATTGTCCGATACTGCACATAACTGTGTCCATTATGATATGTCAAGATAAAAGTATATCTATTGTCAGTCTGAAAAACACAAAATAAAATAACAAAAATTAAATTCAATCGTCAAGATAAAAGTAATTCTTTTTTTAACTCTGCCTATCGCAGTGTCGTTCCTTACGTTACAGAAAGCGACGGACTGTCGTTATAGTAAAACCCAAGGTGAAGTTGCGATACTAGGTTTGAAGGGGACATTATGTGACATGTATTGTACACTGTACTCTAGTCAAGATAGTAGGCATATGATAGTGATGCATGGTTTTTAGTTGCTGAGGGCTTCAGGAGGACGGCGATATTTATGTTTTTAGTTTTCGAGATCAGCAATGAAAATATATAGTCACACGAGACGCACTGCGCTGGCGGTTGGGGCCTCAATTAAATTGGGGTTGGTCTACTGTATCAAACGTCATGTCATCAGTATATTCCCATCAAAAATAAGAACATTTTATTTGCTATTCACGCAGTTAATACGAAGCATCCAGTCCCCAATCGATTTTGTATGTCGCACATTCGTTTTAAAATCAAGGGGTCCATGGACACACAAGTCCACTTAGGAATAACCTAAATTTTGCATAAAAGCGTGATAGGCATGAGTCATCTATAAAACAGTTTTGTAAAATAAAGAATACATAACTTAACTATGTCTTTTATATTATATATTCGCGATGTAAACCTTGAAAGATATTAGTTACAGAAAGTAAAAAATCAACTTCAGAATAGAAAGAACTTAACACTGAGAAACTAAATCAAACTAAAATTCTAAAAGATTTACCCCAATGAATAGATACAATCTGCACAATTACCGTTATACTTTCACCACAGACATACACAGTATATATGCGTGCTTTTTTTCAAGATGTCTGCAACCTGCTGAAAGATACGTACCTTGAGCGACTCAAAGCAAAGCAAAAAATGGCTTTGCTTGTACTTAACAAAACTGAGCTAGAAAATAATTGATGAGAGTTATTGGCAAAGATTTGGCCCAATAGAAAAACCATCCATTGTTACATGAATAAAATGGATACTTTGTAAATTCATCATCCGCGAAAGGGAAGAAATGTCTCAGGCTTATAATCGAATGTACGTTGATCAGTACTAAATATATTTATTAATTTATTAAATGCCATTTTTATTGTAACCTAAGTTAGGAGTATATTTATTAGATTATAGTAAAAATCCATAATTTTGAAAAAGTAGGAAATTTATTGTTTAATAAGAGATAAAAAATTCGGCCGAGAAATTTGATAAACGAAAACGATTAATTTTGTAACAAAGAATTTAATATTCACGAGTTAATTTCACTTGAGATCTATTCTCAATCAAAAATGCGGCATTAAATTCCGATCAAATATACCCATCGATTTGAAGGCTATTATACTTAATACAAAATTATGAAGCGGCGTGGTCCAATTTGAATCTTTCGCTCCGCAGATCAGTTTTACTCACATTGAACGGCGAACATGCAAAAGTGGCCTAATATTGGTCGATTGAATTTCAACAAAAACTGAACGCTACCACGAACATTAATTTCGTGTCATTAAATGTATAAAACGCTGAGAATGTATGATTTATTAGAGGTAGAGAAAAGATTATTGATTTGTCATACATGCTTCGCACACACGGAGAGAAAGATACATTAACGGCGTTAATCTTTTAACACATGTCGCATCCATTCACGGCAATCCGTCTTAATTGCTGGCTCTCAAAGAGAAATAACATCTCACTGACTGATATATATATAATGAATTAGCGGTTGCTGGTTTAAATGCATAAAAAATAACTCATTGTTAATTACTATACATCCTACAATATAATACTTTGAAATTCTCATAGTTGAAGAGGCGGGTCCTGTTAGCTTAATCGGTAGAGCAGCTGACATGTAATCAGAAGGTCCGGGTTCGTATCCCGGACGAGGCAAAAACCAATCTTTCTGTGAGAATTTACTTTGTCGTAATATATCTATAATTCTTATATGTAGTAATTTGTTGTGTTGTGAGCCCAGAGTTACTTGGGCCGAATTAGCGGTTGCTGGTATAAATGCAACAAAAATAACTCATTGTTGATTACTATTCATCCTACAATATAATACTTTGAAATTCTCACAGTTGAAGAGGCGAGTCTCGTTAGCTCAATCGGTAGAGTAGCCGACATGTAATCGGATCGTAAAAACCAATTTTCTGTGTTTTTCTATGACAAGTAAATTCTCACAGAAAAATTGGTTTTGGCCGCGTCCAGGATACGAACCCGGACCTTCCGATTACATGTCGGCTGCTCTACTATATATATATATAAACGGGAAAAGCAGAACGATAGATTTGTGGGTGCGCACTCATTCATTTCTTAATTCGTACAGCAGCGCTTTAGATAACAGCAAAAAATGCCATACGAAATACTATCCGCGATGCTGCGGTCAACAACTTGCCATTGATCACAAGGCTGGTAAGACGATAAGCGTAGAGAATGGCTTACAACGGTGACATTAATCCGTGATCTCTGCTAGCGCCATTGCCCCATTCGTCGCGTATATACATGACACACGAATCCCGGATAGAATTAATACGCACAAACACTTCAGTGACACAACAAATCAGCATTCGACATTTTTATCCAGGGCTCACATTCCGCAACGGGAAATCCCTGACAAAGAATTTCATATACCTCTGGGAGGGGTTCTGTTCAAAAGTCAACCGTCACTTTTGATTTGCCCTGATTCTGTCAATAAAGTATAAGTAAGTAAGTTACAAAGTAAGCAAGAAAAATCCAAAATACTCCCAAATCAAAATCCATTGACGTCAAAAGACGACGATAAATTATGGGTTTTTTACGAGTCACGAATGGCTTGATAAAATAGCACCACTGTAGAAATTATAAGTCTTACGTTGGGAGAATGGTAATTGACGTATGACCAAATAATATTTTGCTTACACGGTTAGTAGATGACGCGCGTAGTTTCAAGATTTTTTTAAAACCTAACGTAAGAATTTATTAAGGGAGTTAATTGCATTTTGAATTGTTAAACCCAGTGATATAAACGTCAATGATAAATTATAAATTTACTTCAATGACGAAACAGTGTTTTTGACAAAGGCTCTATAGATAGAAACTCTATTTCCTCCAAGCATGTCCCCACTTCCTACAGTGAATACCTGTTCGTAAATTGTTTGCAGGCTCGATGTCATAATCTTTACTCGATCGAGTTATATGAATGTCAGCATGTGACATGTCAGAAGTAGGGATCGCCGCACGATGTCACTTCGATTTGGCGGCCGCCGGAACAATAGGCAACAGGCGACATCAATGAAATGTAAATAGCCATGTAAAAAGTAATTTGGCGATTACACATTTTATCATTATATTGTACTGACATTCAAACGACCAACAAGTTCTGTTTTGGAGCATGGAGGTACAACGAGCGAGCTCACCTTCGTGATTTACTTGATGAGATTAGAGGCTGAAAATCGCTCGAATTCGAGACGTGAATTTGGGTTTTTATCCGCGAATAATAATCATTTCAAAAGATACAAAAAAACCATGAAGTGATTCCTTGCCTGCAAATTTTGAAGATGTGAATTACAGACAACATTTTCCTTAACACCACCAAATGACGAACTTTTAATGCGTTAAATCCATTTAACATACATCTATTACCTGTATATAAATACTTTATTTCCAATGTGACTTTGATGATAAAGGCTTATTCTTTAAATTTTCCGTTCATTCATATTATTATATACTGCTTTCATGCTTGTACGATGACTGCATTCAACCAATCACTCTTATTGGGTCCATTAACTACAGCGCTGAAAGCGCAATGGACGGCTATTCAGCAGAAAATAATATTTATGAAAGAATGACTCATAAATACGTAACCTTTCAAATATACGTTAATTCGGCAATATATATTGATATGCTCTCCTCAAAGTGCTGTCACACGCAACAATGAACAGCAGTCCAACGCATATGACTTTGTTATTGGCTACTATTAATGAAAAGCGAGGCTTACGTTTTTTTTCTTCATAATACACAATAACACAATCGAATGCGGGTGAACCGAGCGGCCAATATCACTGGAAAGGATACTGTCATATACAATTATAAGTAATAACACTTAGAATTAATGTGTCATCTGGCACTGTCATGGAAGTATACGAACAGGCGTCCGCACCGGTAGCTAAGCTGGGCAACGCTCTTTTGTCCTCGCGCGCACTAACTTATTCTGATTCATCTAGAATTGCAATCAATTTTTTCTTCTTCGCGGCCATCGAGTATAAGGATCAATGTTAAGACCATTCCCTTGTCCAGTACAACGGCGAACAGAAATAGCGAGTCCATTATTGACACGAGTTAAATTGGCTTAAAAAATATTTATAGACAAGAACTGCCATAACAGCCTGGTTTTTTCAATTCATTCATACATTCTCAATCCGTCCATTGATCACTAGGATCATAATAAAGGCTTCTTATTGATTTCCATAGAGGCAGGTAATATAAATAATAATAATAATAAATAATTATAATAAAATAATTATTATAATTATAATAAAAACAATAGTAACAATAATAATGTATTAAAGACAAACATAAAACAAAACGTTTCATAGCGCATATACAATTACAAGACTAAGTTTGAGAACATAAACAAAAAGAAAATTCTTAAAACTTATTTGACACATGTGAAAACAATTTGGCATTGGATCGCCTAGCATTAAGTTACTTAGAAAAATTATGATGCTTAAGGGTATCACGTGACATAATTATTATTAGGGTAACGTATTGAAGTGAAACATTGAAAAAAAATTAAAATTACTATAAGTACTATTGTTCAGGTGATATGTTAAATGGTAAAATTGGCGATCAGCGACTAGAAAAGACAGCTATGGAAGACTGACCATTGTCAACATGGTTGCTGAGAGCTTCGGACACCAATGCGACAATTATTTAACATTATATAACTACAATATATATACTCATTAACATGCTTTTACTGAGCCATGGAAATGAATGGATGGATGAAAAATTATTGGACACACAGATCGTGATTTTATTAAGATGAGATGTCAATTAATATCAATGAATTCCACAAAGAAATATAAAAAATAGACTTCGAAAATTTGATAATGACATGAATCGATACGACATGTCATAACAATCGCTGATGACTAAATTAGACGCATCTAATGCTAGGAGTGAGATTTATTAATTAAGACTTGAATAAAGTTTAACTTCATAGTTTCAACTTTCAAATTGCTTTATTGTTTACTGGTAAAACTTATGTTTCGTTTTCGGAATCACCCTTAAAACATCATAAAATGAAAATTAAATAAGTATTTTGGATTGTTCATAGTATTACTTATAATGGCTGCGAAACAGTTTCACTCAGTACACTTTCAAAATTTAAATTAAATATAAATTGGCCTCTTTTTTTGGATAAAACGTCAAGAACAACTAAAAATATCAAGAACAACTAAGTTACATTGACAACCAGAAACGAAAAAAACAAACGCGACATATTTCAACTTACCTTAGAACAAATTTCAATATGTGAGTATTATATAACTTTCGTTTCGCTATAATCCAATAATCCGCAGGGAGATGATGGTGCATTAACGCATTGAATCGTAATGCTTACGACAGTCATTCATTCATACTCTAACAAACAATATACACCCAAAAAAACACGCGAAAAGCCCACATTCTGACACCAGAAAATATCCGATTATTATTCGATGATATATTAAGCGTTGGAGATGATTTTACGAAACTGTTGTATTCGAGTGAGAATCGTGTGAAATGCTGAGCAGCCGTTGCCTTCAGATACGACCGTCCGTACTGAATGGATGCTTGTGACAAAGCGAAGTCGTATAGATGATTCACAAGACAGTATATCAATATACAATTGATGGACATCTAGACAGTGCTGCCATCGGGCAAGTGTTGCGGCAAGTAAATAGTGCAAACGTTCGGAAGCTGGATGGGTTGCAACGACATACACACAATGAATTATTACTCGCTAATATACGCCACAAAAGACTCGACAACACAATGCATGAAGGATGGCCTTATATATTGCCGACCAATCAAATAGCGAATACTATCTTTAAGGACTGCCAAACGATAACCACCCTTAAGATAGTTCATTATCACCTCACATTCTGGTAAAAATTTTGATTTATAACGAGCTTCGCCACATTAACTTGAATTTCTAGCTTTGAATAGAGAAATAAGATGAATAATATAAGGTAACAATGTCGTTACTATACTATGGCGACAATGTCATCGCTTTTTCTCAATCAATTCCTTACAAGTCAAAAAATAGAATTTCGAATTACGGTTATTCATTTGACCCAGGCACAGATTTCTGCCCAAACAAAAGGGAAAACTTCCATTATGAGTCGAGCTTATGGTTTTTTATACAATCATCGCATGTATATCTCTAGCCAAAGAATTGAAAAAGCATAACATTAAATTTTATAAAATTTTAAAATCCCCTATAATAAGATCTAAGATATCGCACCGGATATATATCAACGAGATATATCAGATATAATATACTCTAGATAGACTTCTAGAGTAAATGCCTCACGACGAGTGAAACACACCAAACCTATATTATGGAACGCCTAACTTATGGACAGTTTTGCACATGAAAGCTTTGCCCAGGTGGAAAACCTTCATTACTTCTCGGGCTTGAATGCAAGCAGGGCAGCAACGCTGTCACTACTTCTTAGACCGCTCAACCACAGTACACGGACGGTCATATAGTTTCTGACATAATACTTTATAACTTCGCAAGACACTATTTAAAATTCCAAAACTAACTATTTAAACAGGTTCTTCGATATTTGGATTTCAATTTTTGACTTAAGTGTAAAACCATGTTTGAAACGCGCGAAAGTTTATTTAATGATTACTGGAGCGCCTTCTGCACTTAATAGCAGGTGTTTCAGATTAAACACATCGAAAGTTTAGGAAACATTATTTTTTCGTGATTAAAATCACGCGCTAAGAAAATAGATTTCAATATAATAACACTGCATCGAGGATTAAAATTAATACTTTTATAATCTGTGCTGGTCTACACGTCGTGTGGATGAGTGGTACATTAAAGATATTCAGTGGCTTCATATGGAAGGAAGTCTGCATAAATTTAGGACAATATGAGATGATTACTCCAAGGGAAAGCTCAGATTATTACTCCCAGGGAAAGCTCAGATTATTACTCCCAGGGAAAGCTCAGAT